>BPLR01014450.1:0-135943 GCA_021605095.1 Caerostris extrusa
ACAAATTAAAAAGAAAAAAATCTAATTCCCCGCTTTTCAACATTGAGTTCCACTATTATTCTTGTCCTTATGTCATATTCATTACAATATTTTTTATTATTTGTACTATGAGTAGTACAAATAATAAAAAAGGATTCTTACTACTAGGGGGTATGTGTAATTTAATTTCTTTTCACATAGCTGTTTATCTCTTTTAATCATATGTATTATTTTCACTATTTTTTTCTTTTTTCTTTCGTTTTAAATGCATCAAAAAATATTCTCTAATTCTAATTAATATTGTACTATTGTTAAACTATTATATATATATATTCAATGTATTAAAATATTTGTTTGTTAATTTGCTAAGCTCTTCACGTATACATTGAAATACTTGGTAGAAATATAAAAATCCCCAACCTAATTAAAAAATATTTTCTTTTAAATAATATACAGGGATTTCAGATATTCCATTAATATTTATCCTATTATATTTACTATATCCTATATCATTTGATCACCATCATCTTTTTAACCTAAATTTGTGTTCATGGATTTTCAAGAAAACTAACACTTTTAAAGGTAATATTATCATAACAATAACACATAAAATTTATTGCAATATAAATAACTGTTAAAAATAAATATTAATAACTGGTTTTTAAAATAATATTTTGTATTTCAAATAATGTAATTGAATGCATATTTATTGATAATTTGTAATTAATTATTTACTAATATAATCAAAAGCAACCTGCTTCCTTAAATAATATTTAACCAATTATAAATCTTTTTCTGAAGAATAATTTTATTTTTTTATTCTTATTTCAAAAGCCTAATTTTTATGATGATGTGATCTGTATTGTGTTAATTATATTATATTAATGTTTTAAATAGTTATATGAAAATAACCAAATTTAACTTTAGTTAAATTTGATAAAATGGTTTTAAGCTGGTAATAAAATTAAGACTTATTTATTTTTCAAAGTATTTATTAGTTATTTATTTATTAACATATTGAATACAATAAGCAAAGCATAGCATGTCGAATTCATAAACAATTCTAAATCAAAGTATAATTTGGACTTGAGTGAAAAAATTAGTGGTGAATAATTTAATCACATTGGACTTGTTTGCAACACTTGGGATAGCGTCCTGTTCCTCTTACTAGGCGGCAATTGGGCACTCCGTATATTGACATAGAACCGCACCTGAAACGAACAGTTATATTAAAATTATACATTTACTTAATTTTCAAAATATTTATGACAAAACGTTAACATATCAAGCTCTATAAGAAAAAGAATAGCATGTCGAATTCATAAACAATAGGTAAATGAAAGTATAATTTGGACTTGGAAAATAAGTGGCGAATAATTATAAATATTACAAAAAACAGAATGAAATATTTTTTTTTTTTTTGCCTTTTGTAAATCAATACGCAGTTCCCAATTTCTATTAAAATGAACAAATACGTACCACTGTGCCCAAAAAGTAAGGTTAATTTTTTTTTTCAAAAAATTCTTCCAAATTTATTTCGTTGTCTTCAAAGTCATTCCCTCGGACACAATGCACTTATGCCAATTTTTTTTCCAATCATCAATGCACGTTAAAAAGTCATCGGCAAGGATGGTTTTCAAAGCGGGCGGCGATTCACGTTGCATCTCTTCAATCGACTCCAAACGGTGTCCCCGGAGTGGCGATTAAATTATTTTATATGGGTAAATTGAATTTAATAAAATGCAATATGAAAATGTGCAAATAGAAATATAATTTTAATATTGAGTTGCAAATTTTGTTTTTTATCAAGGGTGTTATCAATTTTATAGCGTCCTTTGGCTTCATTTAAACAGAATGTTATTTGAAGCCTCGTGAAAAACTATGTAATTTAACTTTAACGAAAAATGTAACAAATAAACTATGATAATTGATATCTAGCTTATTGGGGCATATTATTAGTAGCTCCCACCAGATGCGATGCCAATATCTTCAAATCTATTTATTTTAGAATCTTAACTACTTCAACTTTCAGAAAGAGTGTTTTGAAGGATGACTGAACGAAAAAGACAATTTGGATTTTCTTTTAATGGAAGACAGTCATAAAAATCAGCAATTATAACACTTCATATAACTTATTTTTAAAATATGGCTAACATTTTATTCACTTGACGGTATTTTTCCCATGATTTGCTTAAGTACCTTATCGAAAAACAAACCAAAGCAGCTTTATAAGCCCATTTAATAAAATAAATTCTAAAATTTGAAGAATAATTGTTATCAGTTTAAGCAAAGTGCGCTACGTGTTGTATTTTGGAATGAAATGTGCTGAAAATTCTTACAAATTGTCAAACTCAGTCGAGAAAAATGGGGAGAACTTACCCTGCACCCCTGTAACCCCCCTCGTGACATCTGATTTCTTCACACCTCTCGTCGTCATATCCTACTCCACCGACGGAATTCTGCCGTATCTCTCTTCTTCACAAAATCCTAAAGCCAAATAAAAAACCATTGCTTTTTTTAGTAAAGACAATTATTATACACAATTTTAAAATATTTCTGCAATTAACTTTTTACATTCGTAATTAATTATTGAAAAAAAGCCTCAGTTATGTCTTGAGGATCAGGCTGAATATGTAGGTGTTATTTAATTAAGCTGTTTTGTCAATGTTGCACCAAATAATTGATTGGCATCGTTAGTTAATCGAAAACATATCTGAAGAATAAAACTTGTGGCATGAAATAAAGACCAACAAAAGGAAAAGTTAAATCATGAGAGAAAATAATGACAAAGAAATTCTACAGAACTTGAACATAATGAGTCTTTACAACTGGTATAAAAAAAGTTTTAAAATGAGATGGCATTCAGCGATTAACTTCAAAAAAAATTCAGACTTTTATGAATAAAGTTTTAAATTATTCCAGTTTTAATTGAATTTCTAAACATATTACTAATATATTTAATTAATTCTTATAAACAAATTATAATTATTTTTGAAATGTCAAACAACGTGTGAAAAAAGATTTAATGCAGCTCATTTTTTACTGAAAGTACACTATATTTACATTAGATACTTATGTGTTTGTATATGCTTTTTAGTAAAGCAGTTTGTTAGAAAGGCTGAAGTATTTAAGAAAATTTATGGAAAGGAATTATGGTGGAATTTCCTTGAAAGTCAAATTGATAATGTAATGACTGATACATTAAATTGATGATATAAAGACCAGAGTGACTAACTAAGATGACATAGTATAATGAATAATAAAATAATGGCTAAATAAAATGCCTAGGGTCACACATTTATTCAGAAAAAAAAAACGTAATTTGTTGCTACATCATAATCTTAGCTTTCTTTTTAATCTGAATTATTGATTGTAAATTATTGAGTTAAATAAAAAGTTTTACTTTCTGAATTGATATTACAAAATAAAAATAAAAAATGTAATTGGGCATCTAAAATTTTCTTGAATTTTTTTTTATATTTTTAAAAATTTAAACAAAATAAGAGTGTATAAAGACCTGCAAAGGAAATATGTTTTTTTTATATTAGGCATTTATAACATTACAAGTTTCAAACACACAGAGTTATGAGTTGAGAATAATGGATTCTTTAAAAACAACTCACTAAACTAATTATATACTTTTTTTCACATAACCGAATACTATGAAAAAGTTTTAACATAACTTTCTTTAATTAAATACGAACTGAAATTGTTACAAAATCTATGATATTTGCAACAACAATGTTTATATTATAAAAAAATTTTAAAATTATCATGAGATTGCAATACAACAGATTGAAAAATTTTTTTTTAGTTCCTATTCTCGTCCACAGAAAATTAGGAAAATAAAATTTATTATACTATTTAAGGAAACAACTAAGTTGAATCTGTTCACTAATTTTGAACGAGATGATTGATAACCGATTTTCCAAAAATAATAAAAATGTAAAAATGCCGTTCTTTGGAGTTGGAGTCCACATATTTTCAATTCTCACCCCAGCTATGGTTTGCATCCCTGTATTTTTATTTCAATTACGTTTTCTTATACAGCCTGAGTAAAAACTTTTTAAGGCCAGTAAAAATTTTTGAGAAAATGTAAAAGGAAATAAAAAGGGATTCAAATAATATTAATTATTAAAGTTCATTGATATGAAAATAAATGTTATAAACATAATTTGTAAATACACAATTATGAGAAACATGTGGTTATTTACAAAGTTAGTATTTCTGCCTGAGTAAAAACTTTAAGGCCACCAGTCTTTTTTTAAAAATAAATATAATTTAATCGTGTAATTACCATTGCAACTACTAATTTGTGACAACGCTGCAATTTTCATATTTGTCATACGTTTCTTCGAAGTATTGGTGATCTTTGTGAAGATGGCGAAGGGTAAGAAGTTAACTGATCGTGAAAGAGGACAAATCGAAGCTTTTGTCTTCAACAGAAATGAGTAGTCGTGCTATTCCGATAAAGATAGGAAGATCAAAGACTGTAGTCAACAATTTTTTAAAATTGAAAGACAATTATGGTAAAAAAGAATAATGGGGAAGACCTAAAGCTTTGTCCTCGCGTGATGAAAGAAGAGTTTGCCAACTTGCATCTACTGGAAAGTACTCAACCAGGAAACTGATTCCGACGACAGGTTTAAAAGTTTGTCAAAAGACGATTTATAACACAATTAGAAGGTCTGGAAGTACACTTATACAGCAAAATTGACTAAGCCTCAGTTACTGCAGAGACACAAAAAATAGAGCGTTTGAACTTTGGCCAGAAAAGTCATGACCTGGGACAACCAATGGATAGAAATTATTTTTCTGACGAAAAAATGGAATTTGGATGGACCAGATGGCTGGAATTCCCTACTGGCATGATATAAGAAAATGAAAAGAAATATTCTCCAAGCGCCAATTAGGTGGAGGGTCTGTCATGACTTGGGGCTGTTTTCTTACAATGGTGTGGGCTCAATTGCATTCGTTTCAGGTAGAATGAATTCACAAGGATACCAAAATGTCCTAACAAATCATCTTTTTGCCAAATGCTGAATGTCTTGCTGGAGAAAATTGGAAATATCAGCAAGACAATGCACCGATCCATTCGAGTAACAGCACAAAAATTGGTTCCAAGTCAACAATGTTGAAACTGTGAAAGGGCCAGCTAGATCACCTGACATCAACCCAATCGAGAACCTTTGGGCTGACTTAGCAAGAAGATTTTATGCAAATGGGAGACATTTTACATCAACAACAGAGCCGAAATCTACTATCGAAGATGAATGGTATAAAACCGACCCCACCCTTTATCAAAAACTCGTTTCATCCATGAAAACAAGAATATTATAAGTAATGAATGAAGTAATTCGAATGAAGTAATTCGAAGAAATGGCTCCTACACAACCTTCTAAGAAGTTGTAATATGTTATTTTCTATGTTGGCCTTAAAGTTTTTACTCAGGCTCAAATATTCATCTGTGTGTTCTGTAATATTTCTAATAATAAAATATTTGCAAATTAATTTTCTACTTTTATTTAAGTTCAATAATTATCAATCAAATGGTATTTTAATGCCTCATTTTAAATGTTTCCATTTTCTCAAAAATGTCTACTGGCCTTAAAGTTTTTTTACTCAGACTGTATTTCATTCTAACATGCGTAAAAGCACGTAATATTTCGTAAATATATTTGTGACAGTAGAGTTGCAAAATACATTCTATATCGAAAAGAACTCTGATAATCTTCGAAACGTTCTGCGATCATCTTCTAACGTAGATGTTATTATAATAATCATGAAAGTTAAACCATGAGAAAAGTAAGCATTATCTATTTATTCATAATATATCAATATAATTATTCATAAAGATTAAACATTTTATTGTAAGCTATTTCAAATTATTACAGATGTTGTTTACAACAATATTTCACTATGAATTTATTAATGATATCATTTTGGTGTATCCCTGGACCTTTAATTTAACCTATTATAAATTTCGAAATCTAAGAAACAATATGAATTGGCAGTACAATCCTCTTATTTAAGAAACATTTATCGTGGAAAGAAGAATATTTGGGGTTAGCTAATTTTTAGAAGAAACCCCTCCTGTTTTTTTCATTCCACGTTGCTGATTTTCAACAATTTCTTCTTTTTAAATTAGCTGTCAGGAAACCTCTTTGATAAGCCTCCATTAACTTCAAGCAATTTAAAAATGTGTAATAATGATAAGCAATGCGTCTTACTAAAAATTTGTGTAATAATTTACGCAATAATTGATTTATTTTTAAAACAATTTAAAACAATTTTGTCATAGAAAATACTTTAGTGTCCTTGAATTCTGAAAACAATAATACAGCAAATTTAATGAATTTCAAAATTTTTTTCATATGTAATTGTTTTTAAGGTATCCAATTTTTAAGTTATAGATAAGTATTGCTTAAGAGAAATATAAAAACTAAAAGGTACCAACTGTATAATATATAAATATATACCTCATTACACATAATAAATTGTAGATTTAACTACTATTTCAAAAATGATCTATAACCATTTTCATTAATCAAACATTTTTTTATATAATGTGCATACTATTTGAAGAATTTCTGAGATTTAAATATATTTAATTTAAATAACCTCTAATACGGATTCCATTGAAACTCTTTTACTTAAAAATAAGTTGAAATCTGGTACTTTTCTGTTAAAAGGAACTACTTTTCTATTAACAAACACCACTAATTCATCGCTAGGAAGGAGTTCGAGTAATTATCCAAATATTTCAAAGTCCTCACTAAAAGAATTTCAAGGCTAGAAATTTAAAAAAAAAAAACGCTTTATGCATTGAACTTTTTTACCATTTCCGTTGAATAATTTCGTTTGTAATATTTTTTTTTTTTATATTATTAAATCACATGGGAGTTGCAAATTGCCGGAAAATGAGAAAAGTAGTGCAGAATTGCTTCAAGACAAAGATAGTACATACATATATTAAAAAGAAAAAAAAATTCTTATTTTTTTAAACATTCGGTTCTCTATTATTCTTGTTCCTATCTCTTATTATTCTTATTTATTACAATATTTTTAATCATTTCAACTAGGAGTAGGATTCTTACTACTAGGGTCATATTGTAATTTAATTTCTTTTCGTGATGCTGTTTCTATTCTTTTATTCATATTTATTATTTTTCACTAGTGTTTTTCCTTTTTCTTTCATTTTAAATGTATCAAAATATTCTCTTAGCCTTAATATATTTATCCTAATAAATATTGTACTATTATTTAAACTTATTACATATTTTCAATGTATTGTTTTAAAATATTTGTTTCGTTGATTTTCAATGTCTGGCTTCACGTTAAATTTGAAATATTTATTGTAAAATGTACAAACCCCCAACATATTAAAAAAAAATTTCCTTTTAAATAGTATACAGAGTATTTCAGATATCCTCTTAATCTTTTGATTTGTTTATCAACTTTTTATCTCAAATTTGGGTTCATGGGTTTCAAGACATATTATTGGTAATATCACAATAACAATAAAACATGAAAATTTATTTCTATATAGTTAACTATTAAAAAAATAAATATTATCAACTGGTTTAAAATAATTATTTTTTCGAATAATGTAATTGAATGCATGTTTATTGATAATTTAAAACTAATTAATAAATTAAATATAATTAAAAATTAATTGTTTCTTAGTAATATTTAATTAAGTATAAATTCGGTTTACATTATCTGATTACTTTTGTTACAAGAATAATTTTATTTTTATTCTTAATCTTAAAAGCTGATCCAAAAGCTTAATTTTTATGATAATGTTTGTCAATATTGTGCTATTTATATATTATATATATTTTTAAATAGTTATATCAAAATAACCAAATTTAACATTAATTAAACTTATTAGTAAAATGGTTTGAAGCTGGTAATAAAATTAACACTTACTTCATCTTCAAAATATTTATTATTTATTTATTTATTTATTAGAATATTGTATTCAATGGCAAAACATAGCATGTCGAATTTATAAACAATGGAATAAAATATTTTTATTAATATTTGCAATATTTTCAATGCATTAAAATATTTGTTCCGTTAATTTGCAATGTTTACCTTCACTTAGAAATACTTGGTGTGAAATATACAAACCCCTAACATAATAAAAAATGTTTTTCTTTTAAATAGTATACAGAGTATTTTAGGTTTCCTATAAATATTTTAATTTGTACAAATACTAGAAAAAAATGTAAACCACCCCAGCATAATACGAAATGTTTTCGTTTTAAATAGTATACCGAGGATTTCAGGTATCCTACCAATCTTTTCATTTGATCACATAATATAAAAGAAATGTAAAAAGCCTCTAATATAATCAAAAATGTTTTTTGTTTAAATAGTATGCAGAGGATTTCAGGAATCCTATTAATATTTTCATTTGTTCCCATATTATAAAGGAAATGTAAAACCCTATCAACATAACAAAAAAATATTTTCGTTTTGAATAGTATACATAGGAATTTAGGTATCCTATTAATCTTTCATTTTGTTCATTATCTTCTTTATCCGAAAATTGGGTTGCTGTGTTTTCAACAAGACTAACACGTGTATGGTAATATCATAATAGCAATAACGCATAAAAATTTATTGCTATATAGTTAAAATTTAAAAAAATAAATATTATCAACTGTTTTAAAATAATTTTTTAGCATTTCAAATAATGTAATTGAATATTTATTTATTGATAATTTATGACTGACTAATGAATTAAATATAATTAAAAATTATTTGCTTCGTTAAGTAATATCTAATTAAATATAAATCTCTTTGTTGTGTATTATGGCTGATGGCATTTGTTACAAAAATACTTTTATTTTTATTTTTGACCTTAATTGATTGATACAAAAGCTAATTTTTTATGATAATGTTTGTCTATATTGTTTTAATTATTTTATATTAATGTTTTTAAATAATTATATCAAAATAATTAAATTTAACTTTAATTAAATTTATTAGTAAAAGGGTTTCAAGTTGGTAAAAAAATTAACACTTACTTAATATTCAAAATATCTATTATTTATTTCTTAGAATACTGAATTCAATAAGCAAAACATAGCATGTCGAATTTATAAACAATGGAGTAAATCAAAGTTTAATTTGGACTTAAAGCATAATTAAGACTTTGTATAGTTAAAAATTAATGGAGAATGACATTAGTCACATTCGACGTGTCTGCAACAGTCGGGATAGTGTCCTTTTCCTTTAACTAGGCGACATCCAGGCATTCCGGGCATTGCCATAGAACCGCACCTAAAAGAAAAGGTATACATTCATTTATTCTGCATTCGCAAAAAGAATAAAGTTACTAAAATATAATGGAATAATTTATTTTGCCTTTAGTAGATCAATATGCAGTTCTAACCTGTTAAAATACGTAGATACACATGTAATTAAGTGATTTTATATGGTTAGCTAGAATTTAATGAAAATACTGAATTTCATATGAAAATGTATAAATAGAAATATAATTTTAATAAGTTACTAATTTTATTTTATATCGACGGTGTTATCAATTTGATAGCGCCCTTTGGCAACATTTAAAGAGAAAACTATCAGAAACCTCGTGAAAAACATGTAATTCAAATTTAACAAAAGATTTAACAAATAAACTATGATATCAGATATACAACTTTATATAAAAACTGTACCCTTAGTTATTTTTAAAAATACTTATCACAAAATATTAGCATATCGAGTCCAATAAGAAAAGCATAGCACGTCGAATTATAAACAATGGTGTAAATCAAAGTATAATTTGGACTTGAATGAAAATATTAGTGGCGAATAATTACAGAAATTACAAAAAGCCTTAATGGAAAAACAAAAATAAGATTATCAAAAAACAAAAATAAGCCACTTTCTAAGTCCATTTGATGAAATTTGAGAATTAATTGTTATCAACTTAAACGAACGCGTGTTCTATTTGTTGTATACTACTGTGTCCAAAATGTAAGACCAATTTTCAATTTAAAATTCACTGGGCTTATGGGATTTCAATTTTTTTTTTTTTTTAGGTTGCTGTCAACCGTCCTTGACATCTGCGTGAAATTTGATGCCGAAATATTCATTAGTGTTTGAGTTACGCTTGGCTTTGTGAGACGCTAAAACTGATTTCGGCAATTTTTGAAATGTCTGAATTAATTGAGCAAAGAACTTGCATTAAATTTTGTTTGCGGAAACGTATAGAATGTTGCATAAGGCGTTCGGTGAGCATTCCTATATCGGAAAGAAATGTTTAGAACAGGGATGGGGAAACTTTTTCGGTCGCGGGCCAAAAATTGGGAAAAAAAAAAAGTTTGTCGGGGCAAGATAAATTTTTCTAAAATTTTAAAAACAATATGTAAGTATTACAATTTAAATATGCTAATGAGATGAATGAAATTGCGATTTCATTTTTAAAAGTTCCTTATATTGAGGTTCGAATTGAGATGTACTGATTCCAAGGAACGAGGCTAAGTGCTCATCTGTCAGTCTACTTCTGAAATAATTCAGATCAAATTCAACGTTTAATAATTTAATTTGCCTTTCACCGGCAAATTAAAATTCTATCCGCGGGCCGGATAGAACCTTCTGGTGGGCCGTAGTTGGCTCGCGGGCCGTAATTTACCCATCCCTGGTTTAGAAGTGTTATAAACAGTTGAAGAAGGCAGAGAACGTGCTGAAGAGAAAAGAACCCTCTGGTCGACCATCAACCTCAACCAACATAACTCGTCCAAAAAATTAAAGATTTGGTGCTTGCAAACCGTCGATTTACAATTAGAGAGTTCTGATGATGTTGAAATTTTAAAAGGATCTGTTAATTAAATTTTGTTCCTCAAACACGTCAAATCTCGATTGGTACCGAAAACACTGAATGCGCCAGCTCACACTGCATTGTTTCTTCGCCAAAAATGAAACCCATATCTTTCCACAACCACCGTATTCACACCGCGCGACTTCTGGCTATTCCCTGAACTCAAAAGACCACTCCGGGGACACCGTTTGGAGTCGATTGAAGAGATGCAACGTGAATCGCCGCCCGCTTTGAAGACCATCCCTTTCGATGACTTTTTGGCATGCATTGAGGATTGGAAAAAAAGTTGCCATAAGTGCATTCTGTCCGGAGGGGATTACTTTGAAGGCGATGAAATAAATTTGGAAGAATAAATAAAGAGTTTAAAAAAATAATTGGTCTTACTTTTTGGACATCGTAGTATTAGAATGAATTGCGCTTAAAATGCTTACAAATCGACAAATTCAGTATGGAAAAATGCGGAGAACAACTTACCCTGCACCTCTGTAGCCCCCATATGACAACGGATTCGTTCACATCTCTCGTCGTCATATCCTACTCCGCCGACAGGAATTCTGCCATATCTCTCTTCTTCACAAAAATCCTAAAGCCAAATAAAAACCATTACTTTTTTTAGTAAACAAGCAATGATTATAAATATTTTTGAATTAATTCTGCAATTAACTTATTAATTAAATTGATTATTGAAAAAGGCTCAATTATGTCTTGAGGATCAGGTTGCATATGAAGGTGTTATTCAGTTGAGCTGTTTTATCAATGTGCACTAAATAATTGATTTTCATCGTTAGTGATCTGAAGAATGAAACTTGGGGCATGAAATAAATATCAACATAAGGAAGAAGTAAGATCATGAGAGAACACCATTGACAAAGAAATTCTACAACACATGAACATAATGAGTCATTACAATTGGTACAAAAAAGATATTTTAAATGAGATGGCATTCAGCGATTGGCTTTAGAAAAAAAAAAAAAATCCTAGCTTTCGTGATAAAGTTTTTTAAATTATTCAAATTTTTATTGATTTTCTAAAAGATATTACTAACACGGCAAAAACTATTTTTTTAAGTAATTCTTTTTTATACAGATTATAATTATTTTTGAAATATTCAACAACATATGAAAGAAAGATTCATTGAATCTCTTTTTACTAAAATTACATTAAAGTTACAGTAGATACGCATTATAATGTGTTTGTATATGTACTTTAGAATCGGAGTTTATTAAAAGGCTAAAATATGTAATAATTTTTATCGAAAGATGAAATTTCCTTGAAAGTCAAAATGTAATAACTTATAAATTAAATTATTGATGTATTCATGGAAAAAGTGATGACCTAATTAAAATGTCTGAATGTAATGAATAATAAAATAGTGATTAAATAAAATGACTAGGGTCACATATTTATTAAAAAATACAGTCATTACAACTGGTGCAAAAAAAAAGATATTTTAAATGAGATGGCATTTAACGATTGGCTTCTGAAGAATAAATAAAACTGTGTCATAACACAAATATCAACATAGAGCAAGTTAAAAGCATGTGCGAATACTAATGACAAAGAATTTTAAAACACGTGAACAAAATGGGTCTTTACAACTGGTACAAAAAATGATATTTTAAATTGATTGGCTTCAGAAAAAATTGAAGCTTTCATGATGAATTTTAAATTATTCCAGCTTTAATTGATTTTCTAAAATATTACAACCACGGCAAAAATATGTTTTTAATTAATTCTGATTCACAAATTACAATTATTATTTAAATATCCAGCAACGCATGAAAAAGTCTCAATGCATCTCATTTTTACTGAAATTACATAAAAGTTACATTAGATACACATTATAACGTGTTTGTATACGTAATTTAGAAACGGAGTTATTAAAAGGCTAAATTATGTCATAAAATTTATCGAAAGGTGAAACTTCCGAAAAGGCAAATTGAAAATGTAAGGACTTATAAATTTACTTAATGATGATTTATTAAGGATGTAAACACCAGAGTGACTAGTTAAAATGACTAGGGACACACATTTATTCTGAAAAAAATACACAATTGTTGCTACAGAAGCAACAATTGTATAATCATCTTAGTTTTCTTTTTTAATCTGAATTATTGATTGTAAATTATTGAATTAATTTAAGAAGTTTTACTTTCTGAACAGATGTTACACAATAAAAAATAAAAATAATAAAATTATACAGAAAATAATAATTAAATTACGCACGAAAATGAAATTTGCCATTTAAGAAATTTAAAGAATTTTTTTAAAAAAAGTGTATATAAAGACACCCAAAAGAAATATGTTATTCTATATTAGGCATTTATAACATTGCAAGTTTCAAGCAGCCGAAATGACGTGATTTTTGAAACTAATGGATTTTTTAAAAACAACTGACTGAACTAATTATACATTTTGTTTCACGTAACCGAAAACTATGAAAAAGTTCTAATACAACCTTCTTAATTAAATAGAAATTGAAATTGTTACAAAATCAATGATATTTACAATAACAATGTTTATATTAATAACAATAATAACGGTTTATACTAATAACAATAATAACGGTTTATACTAATAACTATAATAAAGGTTTATATTAATAACAATAATAACTGTTTATACTAATAACAATAATAACGGTTTATATTAATAACGATGTTTATATTATAACAAGTTTTTAAATTATAATGAGATTGCAATAGAATAGACTGAAAATTTTTTAAATTCCTATTTCCATCAACCGAAAATCAGGAAAATAAATTTATTGTACCATTTAAGGAAAAATTAAGTTTAATTAAAGAGATGATTGATAATGGATTTTCCAGAAAAAAATTTAAACTTTAATAGAAGTTAATTTAGTAATATATTTTAATTAATTGAAACTAATGTAAAATGTGCAATATTTAGCACATAAATATTGATGTAAATTTCTTTAAAATTTGGCCTAACTATTGTTAGAGTGATTCAAATAAATTTAATGAAATTAGGCGTATTGATATAATTTAAATTATGTCTATAATTAGGCGGAATAAAAATTAAATTTATCACATATATTTTTTTATATTATATATTATTAATATATTTTTCTGCCTATCATTAAAAAATTAAAAACTTACTCTATGCTAATGTCATTTCAGAAATTGTATAAAATTCCTTAAAACTCATTAACAATAAAATGCAATTTAAAACACATAAAATTAACGGTTTACATGTAAAGTAGGTTAGAATTTTCTTCTTACTTTGTGCATATAGTTTTACTATTTAGCTATGATTTTTTATCAGTAAGAACTTACCATTTGAGGTATCAAAAAATCCCTGATAAACGTATGCCTTCGAATTAGCAATAAGGACCAGCAAGACGATGGCCGATGAAAAGAGCACGCAAGACATTTTCATTTTGAATAATGAAAAGAAACTATTGGATCGTTATCTGTTTTCAATTCACTGTTACAAGTTGAACAACTAGCAGTTCAGTGGAAATTGCAATCGTTGGAAAGTGACCTTCGCTGGGAAAATATTATTTCGTTGTTGCAAAAAAATAACCTTCAGGAACTGGTTTTCCATATTTAAAAGGAAACTCTTCATGTCCTTATACATCATTTTAGATCCGGTTGTGTCAAAGTTTTTAAACATCACCTTTCATAATCTTAAAAAAAGTTATTTTTGATCTGTTAAAACTTTAATAATTGGGCTACTAAATATTGTTCATGATATATTAATATTTTAAAAGTATACTTTATTAATTCTTAAGTTCATGAAATAATGAAGTCATAAATTTTAGAAGAACAGAGAATTACAAACGAAATATATTCTCACCGGACTGCATTTAAATATACTGTTAAGCATATCGTATTTACACACAATTAAAAGAGCCAAAATTTCGAATTTTCAAATTACTTATGAATAATACTTTAATGAATTTTTGTTTGTTTTTTTAAATTTCAGTACATGCATTATCATTTAACAGATAACGTTGAAGTAATGTCTTGGCTTGAAAAAGTGCCTTGTTGGTAATGTCTGTTGACTCATTAAAACATTGCTAAATTTAAATACTGGAGTTTATTATTCCATATATTTTTCTCGATATCAGAAGTCATTTCTCTAATATAGCTGTTAAATGTATCGTTGTACAGAGGAATCTTGCTTGTTTTCATTGCTGTTTTATTTCCTAGCAATGTTATCGCCATTTTTTTTGCAGCCAAGCAAAATAAGTGACTCACCTAAATAATCCTAAATCAAAATTATGAGCTATGATTCATATTTTTGCTATCAGTCCTGAGACTCGATAAGAATCTATTTGATCAGTAAACTTTTAAAATAATGTGTCCCTTTTATTTGCTAGTCAGGCAATTTCTTGAAAAAATGTACAGATCTTTTGGTAGATTAGAGTGTATAGTAAAGGTATACTCAATTTACTGGTCAGTAAAGAGTCATTTTCCAGTTTTCATTCACATACTAATAGCGACGAAGGATGGTATTCACTTTTTCCCCTAAATAATTAAAAAGCTCATAAGATTCTAAAATTTGTTCACTTCAATATCTTGATTCTTTTTAGAAAGCTCACCATTTTATTTGGGTTTGTTTTTTGAAAATAAGTAATATGCACATAATATTCACTTCTTCTAACACTTTAAAGAAAAGAAATATGGGCAAGGAGAATGCCACAACCATTACGAACATCTCATAGCTCTATATTCAGATGGCCAACTGTAATTCCAACAACTCCACAAATAGAAAGAGTCTGATGCACTACAATTAAACTTTTTGTAACAATGAAAATCACCAAGACGTTAGGTCCCTTATTAGCTAACCTTAGAAATTATCGCTCTTTTTTTTTTTTTTTTGCTGATTGGCGAATATATTTCATTAAGAAAGATGGAAAAAATAAACATAAATGTTAATAGTTTGTAATGAAAGCTATCGTTGAAAGGGAAACTATATTCATTTTTACATCTGGACACATATTTTCTGGAATACCACAAAACTCACAAGGAAATCTTTTAGGTTGGGCCAGAGCGACCTGGCTCACCCTTTGAGAGCCACTGATCTAGGTGGCTACGCACTTTGTCGGGAAAATGATCTTCTATGGAGTTTGAACCTACATATTTTCACTTATGAACCATCTATGGTTTGCATCATTATTTTTTTATTTCTGACTCAACTGATCTCTACCAACAACTTTATAATTTTGTTGCTGCATTAATTAACACCCAGTTAATTTTATAATATGTTCCTTATTTTAGGAAATTAAAAAAATGATAAAACAAATAAAACTTCCGTTCATTATAAGTAATTATGAAAAAAATGGTATATATCAAAACAAAATAAGTCGGGAAAAAATGTGATTAAAATCAATTGGAAGTAAATGCATTATAATCTTTTTTTTTTTAATTTTCCTTAATTTCTTAGGAAGGATTGCATTTATGGAAATTCCATTGAATACCATGAGGTATAAGCAATCGCAGAGCTCAATATTACCCAGTGGATTTCTGAAAAATTTGAAATGCTGAGGCAATAAATACTCTTTTGCTTTTCTGGAAAAAATATGAATCCATTTTAACTTTTCAAAGTTACATTACATACTAAGATACGTAATGCACGTAATATTTCATAGTGTAAATATCTTGATAGTACAATTGCAAAATGAATTTGATATCGAAAGACTTTCTGATAATCTTCGAAAAGGTACTTCGATCATCTTCTAAAGTAGATGTTATTATAATGATCATGAAATTTAAACCATGGGAAAAGTGAGGATTATCTATTTATTCATAATATATCAGTACAATTATTCATAAGAAGAAACATTTTATTGTAAGTTATTTAAAATTATTACAGATGTTGTTATACAAGAACATTTCACTTTGAATTTATTAATGAAAGGCTTTAGTATAACAAAGGATTTTTAATTTTAAAAATATTATAAATTAAGGAACATAAGAAAAAAATATAAATTGGCAGTACAATTACTTTATTTAAGAAATATTTATTGTGGAAAGTCGAATAATTGGGGATAGCTAATTTTTAGAAGAAAAACAGTCCTGTTTTATTTATCCCCCCCTTATTTAAGAAATATTTACAGAGGAAAGGGAAATACTTGGGGCTAAGTAATTTTTAAACTTATTTCATTTTTCCCAAAATGCCGTACTTTCGACTGCCTCCCTTTTCAAATTAGCAAACCGGAGACTTGTTGATAAGAATTTATTAACTTCAAGCAACTTAAATATATATAATAATGATAAAAACTGTGTCCTACTAAAATTTTGCTAAAAAATTTCTGCAACAATTGTTTCATTTTTAAAACAATTAAAAAATATATTTGTATAGAAAATACTCTAGCTTCCTAGAATTCTGGAAAACAATAGCACATCTTATTTAATGAATCTTAAAGCATTTTCTCATGCATAATATATCAAATTTTAAGTTAAAGATAATTAGAGTTTAAAAGAATATGAAATTAAAAGGCACAAAACAATATATATATATATACATAACAAGTGTTTTTGTTTCAATGTGACCTATAAAATAAAATTCTTTGGCTTTTCTCATTATACAAGAAAAATTGTGAATATAACTGCTGTTAACTGCAGAAAATATAAACAATTTCAATAATCAAAACTTTTTTTTTAATGCATATACCAATTGTAGAATTTCTGCTCTTTTAATATATTTAAATTAAATTCACCAGTATTACGGATTTCATTTAAACTCTTTCATTTAAGAATAAAGGGAAAATCTGGTACTCTTCTATCGGACGCAACTAATTTTGCATTAAAAATACCCCAAATTCATCGCGGGGAAGGATTTCATGTTACTATCCAAATATTTCAAAGTCATCACTCAAGGAATGTCAAGGCGAGAAATGTCAACATTTTGAGCATTGAACTATTGCCGTTTCCGTTGTATAATTTCGTTTGTAATGTTTCTTTTAATAATATTTAATCACATGGGAGGTGGAGATTGACGGAAAAGGAGAAAAGTAGTGTAGGATTGCTTCAAGACAAAGGCACTACACACTATTTTTTTCTACTACAAAAAGCAAAATATAGCTCTAATTCTTTTTTTTTTTTTAACAATCGGTTCACTATTATTCTTATTATACTTATTCATTACAATATTCTTTTATTATTTCTACCAGGAATAGGATTTCAGCTACTAGGGGGAATATTGTAATTTAATTTATTTTTCGTATTTCCTTTTCTAATTTTTTGTTTATATTTATTATTTTTCACTAATATTTTTTTTCTTTTTCTTTCATTTAAAATGTATCAAAACATTCTCTTACCCTTACTATATTTCTCCTAATAAATATTGTACTATTATTTTAGCTTATTACATATTTTTAACGTATTTGTTTCAATGTATTGTTTTCAAATATTTGGTTCGTTAATTTGCAATGTCTCGCTTCACGTTAAATTTGAAATATTTATTATAAAATGTACAAACCCCCAACATATTAAAAAAAAATTCCTTTTAAATAGTATACAGAGTATTTCAGATATCCTGACCCATGAACTATTAAACCCATTTGAACCCAAAGGAAGAATAAAACGTTTTGAGATAAAGAAGTTGGTAAACAAATGAAAAGATTATTTGTTTACCAACTTCTTTATCTCAAATTTGGGTTCATGGGTTTTCAAGAAGAATAACACGTTTAAAATAAGATCAAAATTACAGTAAAACATAAAAATTTATTGCTATATAGTTAACTGTTAAAAAATAATTATTAATAACTGTTTTAAAATAATTTTTAGTATTTCAAATAATGTAATTAAATGTATATTTATTGACAATTTACGACTGACTAATGAATTAAATATAATTGAAAATTAATAAATAATAAAAATTAAATATAATATCTAATTAAATATAAATATCTTGGTTGTGTATTATAGCTGATGACATTTGTTACAAAAATACTTTTATTTGTATTTTTTATCTTAATTGTAGTTGATCAAAAAGCTTAACTTTTATGATAATATTTGTAAATATTGTACTAATTATATTTTATCTATTTTTCTAAAGGTTATATCAAAATAACCAAATTTAACTTTATTGTTAAAATGGTTTCAAGCTGGTAATAAAATTAGCACTTACTTAATATTCAAAATATTATTTATTTATTTATTAGAATATTGAATTCAATAAGCAAAACATAGCATGTCGAATTTATAAACAATGGAATAAATCAAAGTTTAATTTGGACTTAAAGCATAATTAAGATTTTGTATAATGAAAAACTTAATGGCGAATGACATTAGTCACATTCCACATGTCCGCAGCACTTGGGATAGTGTCCTTTTCTTCTTACTAGGTGGCATCCGGGCATTCCGAACATCGCTGCCGGACTGCACCTGAAAAGAAAAGTTATATATTCATTTATTCTGCATTCGCAAAAAGAATAAAGCTACAAAATTATAATGGAATAATTTATTTTGCCTTTAGTAGATCAATATGCAGCTCCTAACTTCTGCTAAAATACGTAGATTCATATTCTATTAAGTGATTTTATATGGTTAGATTGAATTTAATTAAGTACCATATGAAAATGTACGTATAGAATATAATTTCAATATTTGAAATTAAGTTACAAATTTTGTATTATATCGAGGGTGTTATCTAATCTTATAGCTTCCTTTTGGCAGCATTTAAAGAGAAAATAGATGAGTAACCACATGAAAAACTTAATAATTAACAAAAACGTAACAAAAAATTTTAACAAATTAACTGTGATATCAGATATCCAACTTATTGGAACATATTAACACCAGCTTTCAAACAGACGGCTATGCCAACATCGGAAAAGGTATTTATTTTAGAATCTTAATTACTTTAACTTTCAGGAAGAGTATTTCGAAGGAGGATTGAACGAAAAGACAATTTGAATTTTTTTGTTATTTGCAGACATAAAAATCAGCAATTATAACCCTTCATATAATTTATTTCTTAACTATGGCAGACATTTTGTTCACTTGAGTGTACTTTTCTCTTTGATTGTTTAAGTACCTTGATGAAAAACAAAACAAAGTGCTTTGTAAGTCCATTTAATGAAATAAATTCTAAAATTTGAGGATTAATTGTTATCAGATGAACAAAGTGTACTATTTGTTGTATATTGGAATGAATGGCGCTGAAAATGCTTACAAATTGATAAAATTAGTCGAGAAGAACTTACCCTACAACAGTATACCATCCCCCCCGGTGTACATTTGATGCGTTCACACCTCTTATCATCATATCCTACTCCACCGACGGGAATTCTGCCATATCTCTCTTCTTCACAAAATCCTAAAGCCAAATAAAAATCTTGCTAGTAAACAAGCAATGATTATAAATATATTTGAAATAATTCTGAAATTAACCTTTTAAAATTCGTAATTAATTATTGATAAAGGCACAGTTATGTCTTGAGGAGCAGGCTGAATGTATGGGTGTTAATTAGTTGAGCTATTTTGGTAATGCTTCACCAAATAAATTAATAGTTTAAAAAAAAAAAAATACGCTTTTAGAGTTAATCAATCTAAAAGGTAAAAAATAATTGTTAACATAATGAAATGACTGACGAGAAAATGAATGTCACTGTTCTAAAAGCGTGGGGTGCTCGATATCAATCGTTATAATTTTTCACTAGTTTCATTCCGAAATGCAGAGTTAGTTTTGAAATGTCATGCAAAGCACCCCACGCTTTTAGAACAGGGACATTCATTTTCTCGTCAGTCATTTTATTCTTACGTTAATAATTATTTTTTACTTTTTAGTTTGATTAACTCTAAAAGCGTATTTTTTTTGTTTTTTTTTAAACTATTAATTTATTTTTTACTTTTTAGTCAGATTAACTCTAAAAGAGTGTTTTTTTTAAAACTATAATTTATTTTTCATTTTTTAGTTTCAATACAAATCATTTATCATTTGCTACAAAATACATTTATTACAATACATTTATCATTTGCTACAAAATACATTTAATACAATACATTTATCATTTGCTACAAAATACATTTATTACACTACATTTATCATTTGCTACAAAAAAAAAAACAGTCTTTAATATGTACAGATGTGTTAACAGTTGAATCTCGATTTAGAAAACATATCTTTTTACCCACCGAAATGTTCGGCCAATAGGAAGAGCGCAATTCGACATGATCGCACTCCTATGCCTTTGAGATCCGCCTCTTTTTAGCCACCGAAATTTTCGGCCAATAGGAAGAGCGCAATTCGATCGCGGATATTACTGAATTTCTACTCGGGGTGAAAGACAGCTGGGCAACGGACGTGCCGGTTACGGAGTTCCTTGGTGGTTTTAAGAATCACAAAACCTCCACATCTTAAATTAATTAAAACATTAGCATAAATTGTAGTTTTTAAATTAATGAATAGGAATAATTAAAAATAAATAAATGAATTTAAAATTTAGAAAAAACATCTCCTGCTTGAGAACAATTAAAGCAGGAGATCGAAAAAGCTAAAGCTATCGGTACAATTAAGAGTCCGTTGACGATGCCCAAAAATAAAAAGGTTAAAGTTGAAATGGGAATTTTAAGATAAAAGTAAGATAAAACAAAAGCAATTAAGATTAAAACAAAATAATTATACAAAATAGGTAGGTTTTGATCAGTTGACTGACTCGCCAGTAGATGGCGCCATCAGTCCCAAAATCGAGCCCAAAAAGTCAGTTACATACAAACATACATACAAACATACAAACATACAAACATACAAATATACAGGTGAAACTAATAAAAGCTTATTAATAATTGATTGACATCGTTAGTGAATCAAAACATATCTGAAGAATAAAACTTGTGGTATGAAATAAATAACAACATAAAGATCATGTTAGATCAGAGGAAACATGTACCACACATGAGCATAATGAGACATTACAATTGGCACAAAAAAATGAGATGGCTTTCAGCTATTGGCTTCAAGAAAATAATTCAAGCCTTTCATTATAGTTTTAAATTATTCCAGTTTTAATTGATTTTCTAAAGATATTACAACCACATCAAAAAATATTTTTAATTAGTTCTAATATACAGATTATAAATATTATTGAAATATCCAATAACGTATGAAAAAGATTAATGCATCTCGTTTTTACTTAAGGCTAAAATATGTAGTAAAATATATCGAATGGTGAAATTTCCTTAAAAATTAAATTGTAATGTCTGATAAATTAAATTGATGATGTATTTATGGATGATTTAATGACCAGGGGGACTAACTAAAATGATAAAATATTATGAATAATAAAATAATGGCTAAATAAAATGACTAGGATCCTACATTTATTCAAAAAAAAAAAAAAAAAACATAATTGTTGCTGCATTATAATCTTAGTTTCCTTTTTTTTTAATCTGAATTTTGTTTGTAAATTTTAGTTAAGTTAAGAAGTTTTTCTTTCTGAACTGATATTACGGAATAAAACATGAAAAATATAATTTGCCATTTAAAAAAAAATATAAACCTTTCTTTAATTTCTCATTTTTATTATATTTTCAAAGATAAAAAAATAAGACAGACAGACAGACAAAGGAAATATGTTATTCTATATAGCGCATTTATAAAATTACAAGTTTGAAACAGCTGAAATGACGTCTGTTTTTTAAAGTTATGGATTTTTAAAAAAAATGATTTATTAAACTAATTATGTACTTTTTTTTGTTTGCACGATTGAAAACTAGGAAAAATTCTGATGTAATCTTCTTTAGTTAAACAGAAATTGAAATTTGTACAAAATCAACAACAATTTTTAACAATTTAAAATTATGATGAGATTGCAATAGAATAGATTGAAAAAAATATTAATTCCTGTTTTCGTCACCGAAATTTAAGAAAATAAATTTATTGTACCATTTTACGGAAAGAACTAAGTTATGTCTGTTAACTAATTTTGAACTAGATGATTGATAACGGATTTTCCAGAAAAAAAAAACTAAGCTTTTATTGGAATTAGTGTAACATTTCAATGAAATTTATTAATATATTTTAATTAATTGAAACTAACAGAAAGTTTGCAACATTTAGAACATAAGTGTTGGTTTATTTCTTTTATGTGTTTTGAAATTTGACCTTACTGCCGTTACAGCAGTTTAAATAAATTTAATGAAATTAGGTGTGTTGATATGAATTAAATTATGTCTAAAATTAAACAGAAATAAAATTAAATTTATTACATATATTTTTTTATATATTTTTATACATTAAGAAATATATTCTAGAAATATATTTGTATATATACACACATATTATTACTATATTTTTCTGCTTATTGTTTAAAAAGTAAAAAATTCTTCTATGCCGGTTTATGGGGGAAAATATAAAAGCATTTTCTTATTCCTTCTCACTTTGAGCATAGAATTTTACTATTTAACCAGTATTTTATATCAATAAGAACTTACCATTTGAGGTATCAAAGACTGCTTGATAAGAGTATGCGTTAGAATTAGTGCTAAGAAGGATCAGCAAGACAACGACCGAAGAAAAGAACACGCAAGCCTTTTCATTTTGAAAAATGAAAAGAAACTAATGGATCGTTATCTGTGTTCAATTCACTGTTACAAGTTGAACAACTAGCTGTTCACTGGAAATTGCAATCATTGGAAAGTGACCTTCGCTGGGAAAATGTTAGTTCGATGTTGCAAAAAAAATAACCTTCAGGAACTGGTTTTCCATACTTTAAAGGAAACACTTCATGTCCTTATACATCATTTTAGATCCTGTTATGTCAAAGCTATAAACATCACCTTTCATAATATTGAAAAGTTATTTTTATCTATTAAAAATTTATTAATTGTGCTACTAAATATTGTTCATGATATATTAACATTTAAAAGTATACTTTATTAATTCTTAAGTTTATGAAATAATGAAGTCATAAATTTTAGAAGAATATAGAATTACAAACGAAATATATTCTCACCGGACTGCATTTAAATATACTGTTAAGCATATCGTATTTACACACAATTAAAAGAGCCAAAACTTCGAATTTTCAAATTACTAATGAATAATACTTTAATGAATATTTGTTTTTTTTTTTAATTTCAGTACATGCATGATCATTTAACAGATAACGTTGAAGTAATGTCTTGGCTTGAAGAAGTGCCTTGTTGGTAATGTCTGTTTGACTCATAAAAACATTACTAAATTTAAATACTGGAGTTAATTATTCCATATATTTTTCTCGATATCAGAAGTCATTTCTATAATATAGCTGTTAAATGTATCGTTGTACAAAGGAATCTTGCTTGTTTTCATTGCTGCTTTATTTCTTAGTTTTGTAATAGCCATTTCTTTGCAGGCAAGCAAAATAAGTGACTGACCTAAATAATCCTAAATCAAAATTAGGAGCTATTATTCATATTTTTGCTATCAGCCCCTGAGACTCGATAAGAAGCTATTTGATCAGTAAACTTTTAAAATAATTTGTCCCTTTTATTTGCTACAGTCAGGCAATTTCTTGAAAAAAATTTACAGATTTTTGGTAGATTAGAGTGTATAGTAAAGGTATACTCAATTTACTGTTCAGTAAAGAGTCATTTCTTCAAAAGATTATTTATTTCTTCTAATTTCTTTATTTAAAAAAAAAAAAGAAATATGGGCAAGGAGAATGCCACAACCATTACGAACGTCTCATAGCTCTATATTCAGATGGCCAACTGTAATTCCAACAACTCCACAAATAGAAAAAGTCTGATGTACTACAATTAAACTTTTTGTAACAATGAAAATCATCAAGACGTTAGGTCCTTGAGTAGCTAACCTTAGAAATTATCGCTCTTTTTTCGCTGTTTGGCGAATATATTTTATTAAGGAAGATGGCAAAAAATAAGCATAAATGTTAATAGTTTGTAATGAAAGCTATCGTTGAAAGGAAAATTGATAAGAAAAAGGGAAACTATATTCATTTTTACATCTGGGCACATGTTTTCTGGAATACCACAGAACTCACAAGGAAATCTTCTAGGTTGGGCCAGTGACCTGGCTCACCCTTTGAGAACCACTGATCTCGGTTGTTAAGCACTTTGTCGGGAAAATGCTCTTCTATGGAGTTGGAATTTACATATTTTCAATTATCACCCAACTATGGTTTGCATCAGTATATTTTATTTCAATTTCTATTCCGTCTGATGTCCGCAAACAACTTTCTAATTATGTTGCCGCATTAATTAACACCCAGCTCATTTAATAATATGTTCCTTAGTTTAGTAAATATAAAAATGATAAAACATATAAAACTTCCGTTCAACGTAACGAATTATGAAACAAAAAATAAGGAGAAAAAATGTGATTAAGTCACTCAGAAGAAAATGCCTTGTAATCTTTTTTTTTCTTAAGATTTTACTTAATTTCTTAGGAAGGATTGCATTCATGGAAATTCCAATGAATACCATGAGGTATAAGCAATCGCAGAGCTCAACATTACCCAGTGTATTTCTGAAAAGTAGAAATGCTGATGCAATAAATACTCTTTTTGCTTTTCTGCAAAAAATATGAATCCATTTTAACTTTTCAAAGTTACATTACATACTAAGATAAATTATATTACATATTTCATAGTGTAAATATTAATTAAATTACATATTTCATAGTGTAAATATCTTGGTAGTACAATTGCAAAATAAATTCGATATCGAAAGACTTTCTAATAATCTTCGAAAGGTACTTCGATCATCTTCTAACGTAGATGTTATTATAATAATCATGAAAGTTAAACCATGAGAAAAATGACGATTATCTATTTATTCATAATATATCAATACAATTATTCATAAGAATCAACATTTTATTGTAAGTTATTTAAAATTATTACAGATGTTTTTATACAAGAAAATTTCACTATGAATTTATTAATGAAAGGCTTTCGTGTTGCAAAGGATTTTTAATTTTAAAATATTATACATTAAGGAACCTAAGAAACAATATGAATTGGCAGTACAATTACTTTATTTAAGTAATAATTATTGCGGAAAGGCGAATAATTAGGGGGATAGCTAATTTTTAGAAGAAAAACCTTCCTTTTTTTTTATTTATCCCCTTATTTAAGAAATATTTACTGATTAAAGGGCAATACTTGGAGCTAAGTAATTTTTAATTAATTAGCTTTATTGATTTTATTTATCCCAAATTCTGACTTTCAACTTTTTCCCCTTTTCATATTAGCAAAACCGGAGACCTGTTGATAAGCTTTTTATTAACTTTAGCAATTTAAATTTGTATAATAATGATAAACAATGTGTCCTATTAAGATTTTATGTAATAATTTCTGCAATAAATGTTTCATTTTTAAAAACAATTTAAAATATTTTGGTATGTAGAAAATACTTTAGTGTCCCAGAATTCTGGAAATAATAGCACATCTAATTTAATGTATTTTAAAACATTTTCTCACACGTAATAAGATATCTAATTTTAAGTTATAGATAATTATAGTTTAAAAAATATGAAATTAGAACAATATATATATAACAAGTGTTTTTGTTTAAATATAACATATGAAATAAAACTCTATGGCTTTCTCATTATAATATAAATTGTGAATATAACTGCAATTTAAAGAACAGAAAGAATATAAACAATTTCATTAATCAAAAATTTTTAGATAATGTATAAACTATTTGAAGAAAATCTGCTCATTAAATATATGTGAGTTAAATTCACCAGTAATGTGTATTTCATTTAAATTATTTTACTAAAAAAGAATAAGTTCTCTTAATACTTTTCTGTTAAACGGAACTATTTTTTAGGAGTAGGATTTACTATTAAGAGTAATATCGTAATTTCTTTTTCGTGTTGATGTTTCTATTCTTTTTATTCATATTTAATTTTTGTCACTAGTAATTTTTCTTTTCTTTCGTTTTGAATGTATCAAAAATATTCTCTTACCCTTACTATATTTTTCTACTTAATATTGTAGCATTATTTAAAATTATTATATGTATTAAAAATATTTGTTTCGTTACTTTTCAAATGTCTCGATTCACGTTAACTTTGAAATACTTGCCTGAAATGTACAAACCCTAACATAATAAAAAAAATTTCTTTTAAATAGTATACAAAGGATTTCAGGTATTTTTATTAATATTTCATTTGTTCACATACTATAAAAGGAAATGATTAAAATCCCCCAACATAATAAAAAATATTTTCCTTTTAAGGTAACATCATAATAATAATAACATATAAAAATTTATTGCTATATAGTTAACTGTTTGAAAAATAAATATTAACAACCTGTTTAAAATAATATTTTTGCATTTCAAATAATATAATTGAATATATATTTATTTATAATTTACAACTAATTAATGAATTAAATATAAATAAAAAATAATTTTTCTTGAAGTAATATTTAATTAAAATATAAATAACTTGGTTACATATTACATTGTTACATGAATATTGTTTTGATCACTTGTGTCACATGAATAATTTATTTTTATTCTTATTCTTAATTGTAGCTGATCAAAAGCTTAATTTTATGATAATGTTTGTTAAAATTAGAGTTTTGCATAACGTTTCTTTATCGCCCGATATTTTTTCTCCCTAGCGCGCATGCCATGGAAACATTATTACAGATATGCATGGGCAATAAAGCAATTTTCCTATGAGCATGCGCGCTAGGGAGAAAAAATATCGGACGATAAAAACGTCATGCAAAGACTTTTTATTGTGCTAATTATATATAATACCTTTTTAAATAGTTATATCAAAATAACCAAACCAACACTTACTTAATTTTCAAAATATTTATTATTTATTTATTTATTAGAATATTGAATTCAATAAGCAAAACATAGCATGTCGAAAAGCATGTCTTAAAAACCAAAAGCCTAATTTTTTATGATGATGTAGTCTGTATTGTGTTAATTATATTATATTAATGTTTTAAATAGTTATATGAAAATAACCAAAATTATTTAGTTACATTTATTGGTAATATGGATTCAAGCTGGTAATACAATTAAATAATTAGTAAATTTTCAAAAAAATCCTTATTTATTTATTTATTAACAGATTGATTACAATAAGCAAAAGCATAGCATGCCAAACCATGGGACAAATCAAAGTTTAATTTGGACTTTGTATAATGAAAAAATTAATGGCGATTGACTTAGTCACATATCAATTGTTTACAGCACTTGGAATAGTGTCCTTTTCCTCTTACCAGCTGGCATCCAGGGAAGCCAGGCATTGCTACCGGAGAGCACCTAAAAAAGTTATATATTCATTTCTTCTGCATACGCAAAAGAATAAAGTTACAAAAATATAATGGAATAATTTATTTTGCCTTTTTGTAAATCAATATGCAGTCCTAACTTCTGTTAAAATACATAGATACATATGCTATTAAGTGATTTTATACGGTTAGATTTAATTAAGTACCATATGAAAATGTATGTATAGAAATATAATGAAACAAAAGGCATATAACAAATTATACCCTTACTTATTTTTGTTTATTACAAAATATTAGCATATCAAGTTCAATAAGCATGCCGAATTTATAAACAATGGAATAAATCAAAGTAAAAATTTGGAATGAGTGAAAAATTAGTGGTGAATAATTATAAGAATTACAAAAAAACATAATGTAATAATTGAACGAAAAGAGAATTTGAAATTTTTTATTGCAAGACATCATAAAAATCAGCAACTACATATAATTTATTTTTTAAATATGGCAGATAATTTACCTTGTCGAAAACAAAATTAAGCTACTTTGTAAACCGATTTAATGAAACAAATTCTAAAAATTGGAGGGTTAATTGTTATCAGCTTAAGAAAAGTGTATTATTTATTGTATATAGGAATGAAAATGTTTATAAATTGACAACCTCAGTCGAGAAAAATTAAAAGAATTTACCCATTTCCAAGGTACATCCCCTCGGTCCCTATTTTAAGTTAAGTTACTAATTTTGTTTTTATATCGAGAGTGCTATCCAATATTACAGTTTCCTTTGGCAGCATTTAAAGAGAAAATCGATTAGTAACCACATGAAAAACTTAAAATTCAAAGTTAACAAAACATTTTAACAAATTAACTATGATATCAGATATCCAACTTATTGGGACATACTAACACCAGCTCTCAATCAGACGGCTATGCCAACATCGGAAAAGGTATTTATTTTAGAATCTTAATTACTTTAACTTTCAGGAAGAGTGTTTCGAAGGAGGATTGAACGAAAAGACAATTTGAATTTTTTTGTTATTTGCAGACATAAAAATCAGCAATTATAACGCTTCATATAATTTATTTCTTAACTATGGCAGATATTTTGTTCACTTGAGTGTACTTTTCTCTTTGATTGTTTAAGTACCTTGTTGAAAAACAAAACAAAGCTGCTCTGTAAGCCCATTTAATGAAATAAATTCTAAAATTTGAGGATTAATTGTTATCAGCTGAAGCAAAGTGTACTATTTGTTTTATATTGGAATGACTGGCGCTGAAAATGCTTACAAATTGATACAATTGGTCGAGAAGAACTTACCCTTCACCACTATACCACCCCTGTGTACATTTGATACGTTCACACCTCTCGTCGTCATATCCTACTCCACCGACGGGAATTCTGCCATATCTCTCTTCTTCACAAAATCCTAAAGCCAAATAAAAATCTTGCTAGTAAACAAGCAATGATTATAAATATAGTTGAAATAATTCTGCAATTAACTTTTTAAAATTCGTAATTAATTATTGATAAAGGCTCAATTATGTCTTGAGGATCAGGCTGAATGTATGGGTGTTAATTAGTGTTGTGTTTTTCACTTTTTTTTTCACTGCTACAAGTTGAACAACTAGTTGTTCAATGGAAATTGCAATCGTTAGAAAGTGATCTTCGTTGGGAAAATGATATTTCGTTTCTGCAAAAAAAATAACCTTCAGGAACTGGTTTTCCATATTTAAAAGGAAACTCTTCATGACTTTATACATCATTTTAGATCCTGTTGTGTAAAAGTTTAAAAAAATTCACCTTTCATAATATTGAAAAGTTGTTTTGTTTTATCTGTTAAAAAGTTATTTATTATGCTACTAAAAATGGTTCATATTATATAAACATGTAAAATTATGTTATACGTTTTTAGTTTTTTAGTTCATAAAAATGCAATAATAGATTTTAAGCGAACTGGGAATATGTTCAAACAAAATATGTTCTCACAGGACTGTATTTAAATATATTGTTAAACATGACACATTTACACATACATTAACAGAACCAATAAGTTTTTACTTTGCTTTTTGAATTACTTATGATTAATAATTTAATTAAGATAGATATTTCTTAAAACTTTCATCTTAAAACATGCATTATCATCTGACAGATATTAGTACACACATTGAAGAAATTTGACCTAGGGTTTAAACTGCCTGTATGCTATCAAATATAAAATCGAATATAATAATTATACGTAAGTTAATGTAACTACAATTATTTCAAAATGGTATCAAAAAACAATTGTTTTTAATGTTTAAAAATACATGTTCACTGTTAACTTTTTAAAATAATTTTAGATTCAGAGGAATATAAGCGAGATAATTTTTCGTTATTTGCCAGAATATTCGAGAGATCATTTCTATTCGCGTTAATGCTATATATTGGAACGTCTCGGTCTATATTAGACCTATACCGGCTTCAAAAAGAGAGCCACTTTCAGGTTCATGGGAACACTTTAATTTTTATTTACAAGCACTATATACATTATATATATATATATATATATAATAATACACGAATAATGCTCTGGCTTGTTATAAAAGAAATTAAAAATTAAAAATTAAATTTGATTACAAGTGTACGATGAAATCACAAGTACAGTTCACTCAGAGGTCTGTGATTTTCAGAATTCTCAAGTCTACGTCGAATCTAATTGCCTGGTCTGCGGCAGGCTCTAATTATCATAAGACGTGGTAAACGAAACTACAAAAGGAGTTAGTACACTTTGAAAACAGACAGAAACTCCGGCCTATTCAGTAACTTCAGAGAAAAAAAGGAAAACAACTCTTCTGATCCAGTTTGTGGCAATTAATATTGATTACTATGGGTTATTGCAATCGCAGAGCTCAATACTAGCGGTGAATTTCTGAAAAATTAAAATGCAGATCTAGTAAATGCATTTTTCTGCCGAAAATATAAATACATTTGGGGCCTGAATGGCCGAGTGGCTAGCGCTCTGGCGCTCGGTACCACAGGTTTCGGGTTCGAGTCCCGGCGGGCCATGGATGTGTAGTGGTTCGAACCCACTTTTAAACCGTAGGTCCCGGTCCCAATAGGATCGTTGAGCATTGCGGGGAAATTGTTTCCGCGTCCGTGGCTTATCTTACAAGTTACACGCGCCCCCTGGGTAATGCAAAGTGAGTAACGTCTGTGCAGCGCTTGCCTTAAGGACATCCAAGACGTCCATGTCTGTTTGCCAGCTGCATTGAAAAAAAAAAATATATAAATACATTTTAACTCCTTAAAGTTACTCCACATAGTAACATACATAATGCACATTATATTTAATAGTATAAGTATCTTAGAAGTACAATTGCGCAATAAATTTTATATCGAAAAGTTCTCTGATGATGTTCGAATGATGCTAACTTCTAACGTAAGATGTTATTATAAAAATCATGAAAGCAAAAACCATGAAAGAGAAAGAAAAGATTCAAATTATTACAGATGTTACTATACAAGAATATTTCATACGAATTTATTTGTTGTATTCCTGTTTTTTTTTAATTTTAAACTATTATAAGTTACGGAACCTAAGAAACAATTTAAATTGGCAGTACAATCCACTTATTTAAGCAATTTTATTGTGGAAAGGGGAATACTTGGGGCTAACTAAATTTAGAAGACCCCTCCCTATTTTATTTTCCCACAGTGCTGGTCTTTCAACTATCTCCTCTTTTCAAATTAGCTGGCCAGAGACCTTTTGTTAAGTCTTATTAACTTCAAACAGTTTAAACCTGTACTAGAATAATAAGCAATGTGTCCTATTAAAAATTAGTGCAATAATTTGTACAGTAACTATCTTATTTTTAAAACAAGTTAAAATAATTTTTCATAAAAAATACTTTAATGTCCTTGAATTCTGAAAAAAAAAAAAAAAATAACACTTCTAATTTAATTTTAAGTTATAGATATTTATAGTTTAAAATGAATGTGCATAATATGCTGAAAGAATATTATGCGTATCCTTATTTCTGCATTCTACATTATTATATATGGAATATTTATAGTATAAAGAATATGCTGAACTATACATATGGTTTTCATATATATATCTTTCCATCACACATGAGTTTCTCTTTATATAAGAAATAATTGTAAAAGCAACTACTATTTAAAGAATGATTTAAAACCGGTTTTATAAACCAAATATTTTTTTTTTTACATAATATGCATACTATTTGAAAAATTTCTGAGCATTAAATATATTTAATTTAAATTCACCCCAATACGCATTCCATTGAAACTCTTTTACTTTTAAAATAAGTTGAAATCTGGTGCTCTTCTGTTAAAATGGAATTAATTTTACAAAAAAAAAAAAAAATCACTATATATTTTCATAGCGAGGAAGGATTTCCAGTTACTATCCAATTATTTCAAAGTCATCACTCACGATTTTTATGGCGAGAAATAAAAAAATGCTTTATGCATTGAACTTTTGCCATTTCCGTTCAATAATTTTGTTTATTATGTTTTTTTTTTTCAATTTTTTATTTATAATCAAATCACTTGGGAGTTGCAAATTGCCGGAAAACGAGAAAAGTTGTGTAGGATTACTTCAAGACAAGGCAACACACACACATACAAAAAATCTCGAGTTCTTTATTTTAACATTCGGTTCACTATTATTCTTATTTATGTGTCTTATTATTCTCATTCGTTACCATATTTTTTAATTCTTCAATCTATGAGTAGGGTTCTTACTACTAGGGTATTATTGTAATTTAAATTCTATTTTGTGTTGCTGTTCCTATTCTTTTATTCCAATGTATTATTTTTAACTTTTTTTTTTTCTTTTTGTTTCATTTTAAATACGTCAAAATATTTTTTTAACCCTTTTTATATTTTTTTTCTAATTTATATTGTGCTATTATTTAAACCTATTACATATTTTCAATGTATTAAAATATTTATTTGTAAATTTGCTGTGTTTCGCTTAATTTTAATTTAAAATATTTGGTGTGATTCTTTACTTACATTTTAACTTGATGAAACAGAGGATTCCAGCTAATAGAAAATTACCCAAAATCTTTATTTTTTTTTATAATTTCATTAAATAATTAATTTTCTTTTAATTTTCATAATGACTAATATTACTTGTTTAAAACAGTGGTTGGTAAAATTAAAATATAATTCAATTCACAGCATCGAAGTATTAATAAAAAAGATAAAAAACATCAAAGCTGAAAATATATTAAATTAAATATATCAATAAATAAAGTAAAACAATTTTATTATTATTATTATTATTATTGTCATTCAAGTTTTAAATAAAATTTACAATACAAGATTTCAAATTATAAAAAAAAAAGGTTTTAATTATAAAAACACACCTTTAATATAAATTTTGTCTTATTTTGCACATAAATTTATTTATTCTGCAAAAATATTACTTTAGAAGGAGAATGAGTTCAGTTAAATGTCAATAAATGCCGATCGTTTCAGGGCATGAATCATTTCAGCTCTTCGGTTTGGCTATTCACAGATGAAGCTCTCGCAGCAGTGTGGGTAGTGTCCTTTTCCTTCTTAAATTGACATCCTTTCTGCAGTTGCACTTGCTTACTCATAATGAGGGGCTCGCATCTATCATGAAAAAGTCAATTAAAATGGATTTTATCTTATCTAAAAATCAATTAATATAAAAAAAATTTAAAGTCAATTCCTACTTTTTTTTTCACTATACTGCAGAAAGTTCTTTATAAATAATTTTCATTCATTTTTTTTAAGTTTACCTAGCGCCATCTATTGGTAGATATATGCAACTTAAATCTAAAAAAAAAACTAAAATTAATTAATTAAATTTAATTAATGAATTAATATTTGAAAAAAATTGTATTAACATCCAGTGTCGTCCACTACAAGTTAAAAAAATGTATTTGAACTGGGGTGGATGAATAAAAAGTATTTTATGAACGATTGAAAATTTGAACAAGATATATATAGGGAGAGTGTGAGCTAATAGAAGGAATTGAAAAATGTACTTAGTTTTTAATTATTTAATGATTTAAAGACAGAGTAAAACAAAAATGTAGGTTATTGGAGGTTATGTAGGTTATTTTACGTTATTGGATTATACACTAAAAATGGCAAAAATTTTCTGTTCGTAGAAAAGTAAAATTGACAAACCGATCTTGATCCTACACTTTGAACAGATGATAATTGTATAGCTTTGTTTAAATTCAGAATTAACAAGTTGGCATAAAGTTATGTATTATAGATATAAAGAAAGTTTGACCTTAAGAATTCAAACGGTAAGGAAAAACCATGGATTTAATTTCAATTTCGAAACGTACAGATTAGTAAAACATTTGCTATGAATATCCAAAAAAAAAACAAAGTAAATAAATAAATAAAAATAAACATTAGACTAAACCACTCCCAAGTATGTGACAAATACTATTAATTTTCTTTTCTAAAATAATGTTAATTATTTCATGAATATATAGAATATAGTTCATATAAATTAAGAAGCTGTGAAAGTTTCTACCAATAAGATATACCGTCTGTTGATTGTTTGCTAATAAAATACATTGTGTACTCAATCAATATGACAAAAAGAGTCATGTTACACATGTAATATTATACTGTTCAAACTTTCCTAACTATATAGTTGGATTTTTTAAAGATCATTTAATATTGGAATTATAAATAGGACAGTCAAATATAGCTATGGAACTTTTAGTAAAATAATAGGCACAAATATTTTTTTTTTAATCATTCGGTCACTGAGGATTTAGGATTTAGATTTCGGCAAGTCTCTTTTTCTCGCCAAAGGGCAGTGAAAAAAAAAATCCGCCATTTTGTTTATTTAGGAGAGGGCTTGGCGAAAACAGCAAAGGAAAAAAAAAACGCCAAGTAAACAAGAGAAACGCTAAAACTGCATAACTCCCCGATAACGTACGAAACAATCAGTCATGTATGTACTATAATAGAATGCATATAAACATTACATCATGTTTTTTTTGTTTAGTATTAAAAGATATGACTTTGAAAGATATGAAACAATTTTCTCGACTTCGTAATATTTTCTTATTAACTTATTAATGTTTTCTTATTTTATCAGGATTATTTTATAAATCTTTATAAGAAGTCTGATGTAAATGTGGTTGAAATGTAGAAGTCTGTAACCCTGAAAAAGTCGTCAAGCTTGCAACCCAGAATATTTCGCCAAAGTTCTGTCAATTTATTTAAGGTTATAATAGTTTAATTAGAGGAATTCGTTATTTCTGCTTTTTCCAAAGAATATAATGAATAGTTAAAGCTTATTTTCATTGTTATTTGAAGAATTTTTTTTTAACTAAACAGAAACAGAAATACATACATTTTTTTTTTAAATATTTATTCTCAAATATTATAGATTATTCCGAGATTATTCTAATAACGGCATGTCGGCCACTGATACAGAATATAAACAATTGTTATGTTGTTGCCACTCATAAAAATTAGAAAGCAAAAAAAAAAAAAAAAAAAAAAAAAAAACGTTTTTTTTTTACTTTATTAATACCTTCTAATTGATATCAAATAATTTTTAATACTGTTGATATAGTTAATATTTTGTGGCAACCGTTATTTGAATTTGAGACGAAAATCGTTACTTTTTATTTTTAGAACATAACTTGACTTTCGAACAGACGAGCGAAGATTTTCTTAAATTTTTGAGTGTTTTTTTTTTATACTGTTTACGTTTCCTTAATTTATTCGCCAGTGCGATGACAGTAATGGATCACAGGTGAGTGGGAATGGTGTACTTATTATTAACGAGCAGAATGGATCAAAGATCCTCTGGATTTTTTTTTTTTTTTATAAATTGGATGTGAATACAGTGCTTATATATTTTGGAAAATGGATTGATTTCTAATAAGTAAGCATGTCCAATATGTAACAAATAAATTCTGGCGTGTTAACGAATATTTTTCCGTATTCTATGTTATAATGATATATTTTTGAGATTTAATAAAAAAAAAAATTTCATATAATAATTTGGCGGTAATGCGATAAAATTTTGTGTAAAAGGAATTTAGCAATAAATTTTCGTATAATAGTGATAAAATTTGCCGTTAAAATGACAAAAGTTGTCGTAAAAGCAATTTATCAATAAAATGTTGGCATAATAGTGATCATATTTGGCGTAAAAATTTGGAATAAAAGCAAGGGTACTTACGTATAAACGCCACAGCAGCAGAAGTTGCGCTAATGCGCCAATAAAGAGCTGCCAAATGCGCCAAAATAGAGACTGTTTTGAATCTATGTTAAACTCTATATCGGCTCATTTTCCACCGAAATCCGATTGACTACTTTGTTTTTTAAATAAATGTTTTGAATTTTGAAAGTGTTTTGATTTTAAATAAAGTGTTTCATATATTTTAAGATTTGTCACAAAAATTTTAAGCGTAGATTGGCGTCACTTAAAAACCGCCAAATCTGTAGCTGCGGTGGCGTTAATACGTAAGTACCAAAGCAAGTTAGCATAACACGATTTGACAATCAATGTTGGCATATTAACGATTTTTGCAATGGTAACAGTGTCCAGAATGGACTATAAAAATGTGGTTATTCGTGTTTTCAATACGACATGCAAATTAGCTATTTAAAATATATCCCCACCCTCTTTTATTGACCAAGGAGAACATCATCCTATAAATTTAATGAATTCTCAAAGTTAGAACTCCTTATTTTTCACCATAAACCTGTGAGTTTATAGACTTGATCAGATGTTTTTGATTACGAATAAACTATAATATTTTTTCCACAACCGTGTAACATATGAAAGAAATAAAAAAAATTACTTATAAGCTACTAATACTCCTCTGCCGCAAACAATTTTTTCACACGCTTTGTTATCGTATCCTGTTGATCCCAAAGTGATCCGGCCATATCTACTTTTATCTTCGCAATAACCTAGATGAGTAGAATTAAAAAAGTATTTAAAATTTTTGACTTGGGTACAGACTAATATCAATGATTTTTTTATAGTTGCATGTTACTAGTTTTACAAATGTATTTCATTTATTCCATAAACCTTGCTATCTAACTAAAATACACTTATAAAATAATAGTTTATAATAATTTTTTAATCAAAGTTAACATTAAATAATCATGAGAGTCTGTAAAACAGTGACATATAAGGAATGAGTAACATTTGCCAATAGCAAGACTTTGTAAAAGAATACAGGACATACATTTAAAAGAAATACTCTTAAATTCTCAAGAAAATCTTTTCAAAATATGTTTATTCACACATGAATTGGTACAAAACAGCATTTTATTTTATTTGTTAATTAAAATATTATAAAAATTAACATAGCATTGGAATGTGTTTTTTAAAATATTATAATTGATTTTTAATTAAGTTTTATATTTGATTTTAAAGTGCTGAGGCCAAAGAAAAGAACTTGCCAATTGAAGAATTCACATATTCTTTATACGTATTCGCGGATTCAACGAAATGGGCAATTAAAACAATTAATAAGCCGTTAAATGAAAAGGAAAACATAATTAAAAGTTTTAGTTGATTGATGTATTCGCATATACTTTATCACTTGACTCTTGATTACAGCCAAATATCTTTCACACTAAATGTATTAAGCACTCGTAGTATTTACCTAGATTATTGAATAAACATTATTTTAAAGAGAAAAAAATGCACGTTAAAATAATCGTAGTGGCACGAAATGCCTATGAATTTGTGAGAATTAACTTAAAAATTAATATCATTGCATGTGCATTTAATTTACACATGAACTTATTTAAAGCATTTCATTAGAGAAGATTATATCATTTATATTAGGATATATTAGTATAAAGCAAACTAATCAAATAGTTAACAAGTAATAAAAAAAAAAAAATTTAAAGTCAATTCCTACTTTTTTTTTTTCTCTATATTGCAAACCTTTATAAATAATTTTCATTCATTTTTTAAGTTTATCTGGCGCCATCTATTGGTAGAATCTAAAATAAAATAAAATTAATTAATTAAATTTAATTACTGAATTACTATTTGAAAAACTGTATTAACATCCAGTGTCATCCACTACAAGTTCAAAAAAAAATGTATTAGAACTAGAGTGGATGAATAAAAAACATTTTATGAACGATTGAAAATTTGAACAAGATATATATAGGGAGAGTGTAAGCTAATAGAAGGAATTGAAAAATAAACATTTATGTTCTGTATCATGTAATACAACACATAATGATTCCAAATAAAATATTTTTAATAATCCAATCTGTCATGAAATTCAATCATTTTTGCATTGCAAAATATATTTATATAAACTGTATAGTTATGTGTTTATTTAAGAATAACATAATAAACTTCATTCGTTTCAGTAAAGTTTCTTTAACCTACAAATTTCGAAGAAACTTTTATATCAACTTGTAATTCTCATACAAATACTTCTCGCCGTTGGGTGATAAAGACAACATCCAGTTTTTCCAACCGTAACTGAACTTCTAAGTGCCTAATTTTCCCCAGATAAACTTCTCTTGAGGCCCCTCACTAGGTCACCAATGACGTCATCTCCTTCGCCAATAGTACAGAACAAAGGTATTTCACACTTTGCTCCCTGGCAAAGAGTCCAGAGGAGGTATTGATCCCAGACCCTTCGATATCGACTTCTGGGTCTTTTGATTTGGCATAGTCTTCTATTTATTTTTCTTGGGCGAAGCAGTTCTACTGAAAAAAAAATGTTTTCTGCTATTTTTCATGCCGAAGAGATGATTGGCGAAATGCAAAACGCACACATACACAGGAATTTGGGCCAAATAAAGGGTGTCGAAGTATGAAATTTGAACGGGAGCAAGATCGAATGTTTTGGAACTCCAGAGTCATTCTTCAGGAAAAAATGTTCTATTTTTCAGCTCTGTCAGTTCTTTGCCTCATTTTGGGATGATCCATTATTCTGTTTCAATCGAATTTCAATACATATAAGGATGGCTTGAAGAATAGTGTGAAAAAGATAAAAAAAATATCTTTTGGTTGAGAAGATTCAAAAGAATTTATTTTGTATAGTAAAGTAGAAAGTTACAAAAGATATAAAACAGAATGCTATATAAAATATCCCAAAATTTCACTTTGTTAAAAGAAATATTACAAAACATAAAATTAAAAATACATGCCAGTTTCATAAAATAATGCGCAAACAAAATATTTACAACTTCTTTGCAATAAAATTAATGTTATGGGGCTCCTTTTATTTAAAAGTATTTTCTATATAAATTCATTAATAAAAATCAATAATAAAATCAATCAAATAAAAAATGTTCAATGTTTAATACTGTAATTCAATTGGTGTTAGTTCTAAAATGACTGTTTAGACTGTTTATTATTCAATTCCTTCTATTAGCTCACTCTCTCCCTATATATATCTTGTTCAAATTTTCAATCGTTCATAAAATACTTTTTATTCATCCACTCAAGTTCAAATACATTTTTTTTGAACTTTTGGATGACACTGGATGTTAATGCAGTCTTTCAAATATTAATTCATTAATTAAATTTAATTAATTAATTTTAGTTTTTTTTAGATTTAAGTTGCATATATCTACCAATAGATGGCACCAGATAAACTTAAAAAAATAAATGAAAATTATTTATAAAGGACTTATCTGCAACAGAGTGAAAAACAGTAGGAATTGCCTTAATTTTTTTTTTTTTATATATATTACTTGTTTTAACTAGATTGCAACAGCCGATTAACTTATCAAAAATTATTTATTAAACTCAGAAAGGATGATTAGTTATGAAACAGATTTTTCTTCTGAAAACATAACAAATGAAGCAAAAAGTTTAAAAAAAAAAAAATAACAACAATGAAAATTTTATGTCAGTAAAACATTTAAATTCATTTAGGCAATATGTTTTCTATAGATATAAATATTTTTTTCCTTTCTACTTTATTAAACATATTATTAATCTTTAAAGCGATTCTTTTTTATTGCTTTGCCAAATCCCCCTTATTAATATTTTTTATCTATTTAAGGAAGTTTAATTAATTATACCTTGAAATTTATTTAATTAAAAAGTGTTTATCGTAACTCGTTCATCCGAACATTTCAAGTTTGCTTAACAATGTAAAAGGCTACAATGAAAATATTCGCTTCATATTAATATAATGATTACACCCACTCTAAAAATTCTTTGAATAGTTTTGCCACTCATATGATATCATTTTTAATGAAAAATATTATCATATAAAAGTACCAAAATGGATTATTTAATCCGCATAAAAATCCCCCTTTTTTCAGGTTTGATCCCCAACTTGAATAATGTGGTCCAGAAACAATATCGTGGTATTACTTACCAAAGCAAACAATAACATCGTTGCCTGGCAATAATTTTTCGCTTCCCTGAATACTTTCCAAGTATCCGAAATTTTTATTTAAAAACATCTTTTATCTAATGAAAGTTTTTTTTTCCCTTTTATGTTTGTTGGTTGCCTCATTGATGAAAGGATGGCTTTTGTTACGCAGTATTAAAAAAGAAATTGAAGGAAATTATTTTATCTTAAATTTGTAAAAACTAACACTTCGTTGGCAATATTGCCTTTGTTAAAAAAAAAATGCGATGTAATTATGGAGTGTATTCCTCGTTTAAACATATTCTTTTTCTTAATAACAACCAAGCAGTTAAACAGATGCATTAAAATGCAAATTTAATATATGTGTTTTATTTTTTTTTTCATACTATGTACACTTTTAGGTCTATATTGTCTTAAAATTAGCATCGATATAAATTTTTTTGAATCATAATTTTTTTATTTCTAATTATTTTAAAATAGAGTTTGAAGTTTCTACAAATTCTGTCTGTACTAATTTTTCTCTTAAGTAGAATATCATATATTTTGTTTTTCTTTCAAATGACACGGAGCACATTTATTTTAGTGTTCACTTGACTGCCTCTTCAATTTTAATGGCAGGTAAATAAAAGATACAGTGCTACCTTAGGAACACTACGAAGATCTTGTCAATGATGCCATCATATCCACATAATTTAAAATGTAAACAGGAGTTCACTTCCTCATATCATGGGTCTATGGATTTATCGTGCGCATTAACGACATAAACATGGTAACTTTCGTTTCGATATCCTTTGTCAAGTTTTAAAGTGAGCTTCTCTTCGCCTGAAAATTCGACACCAGACCACTTTAGTAAAAATACTTAACTATCAGGCTAGTAAAACTGCATTTGTATATTTTAGCCTTTATTCCAACATTTTTTTCAGCCGTTTCAGTTTGTTTTTCTTTTTAATCTCTTTAACTTTCCATTATTAAATTTTTCTGTTCCCTTTTATATATATTAAATTAAAGATTTTAAGGTTTGATAAAGCGTTTTTACTCTGTGTTACTATGATAGATTAATACATACCATACATTTGATTACATTTTTAGATATGTAATGTATTCATATATTTTTAATTTGGAAATATGTCTTTGTAAAGTAGAAAAGCATTATCTTTTATTAATTTTGTCCTTAGTAATTTTTCCCATGCCTTCAAATGAGTTGATAGACAGTTACTGTTCTAAAGACATGAGAACAATCATGAATTTTCTCTTATCTGAAATTATTATTGAATAAAAAAATAATTAATTTTATAAAATATAATTTATTTATCTTATCATATCAATATTTTTCAAATAACTTTTTTTTTTTAATAATGGATTCTAAACTAAATCTCCATAAATCGAAAAATGAAAAAAGTTTTAATGATAGAAAATATTTCAGCCACAATTACTAAAACAAATCCAGTACCAGACAAAATCCCCAACGGAAATCTAGTACAGACACATTAATTCCAATTTTTAATTTACATGTACTAGCTGCAACAGACTTAGATCTGAAATATTTTTTCAAGGCGATTTTACTTCGTGATATTCCATTAGCGAATAGATGCAACGCACCATATATATCAAAATATAAGAAAAAGAATTGTAGAAATTCAGACAGGAATGAATAGGGAACGAAAAAGGGGTGAGGATACGAGATTTATTCTTGTAATCGCCACGGGCTGTATTCTGAAACGAGGAATTTCCATCCATCTTTCTTTTTCATGCAAAAGAATTCCAAACAAAACAGAAATAAGGGAACAAAATTGTGTATTTTTGCTTTGCTCGCGGCATTTTCGCTTTCCAAACTGTATGACAGTGAAAATCCGGTCCTGCTACAAAAGCAGAAAATGTTTATAAAGCCTTCTCTAAAAATGTTCTACAGAAGAACTATCTGCTGGAAATTTTTTCAATTTTCTTTGCTGTGGAATCTATTTTCTTGACTTAAGTAGTTAAAATCCTCTTTGAATTTCATGTTCTGAGTTGCTGTCGGTACAGTCTTTTAAAGAAAAAAATTTCTTTATGTCTTTTGTTGAACTGTTTCAAATTCGTTGTCGTTTTTTTTTATTGCAAAGAATGAAGTAAGTATTCCTAAAGTGCTCCAAGTACAAAAAATTGAAGTTAATCATTTATAAAAGATTTTCCACTGCTTATTTGCTGAACTGAAAAGTAAACATGGAAAATATATTTTGTATAATGATAAAAAGGAGCATTGTAGAAAAATATATAAATATTTGTTAAAAAAAAAGAATTTTAAAATTAATTAAGTGATATTAGACAAATAAATAAATGAGTACTACAATGATATTGTTAGCCCATAAAAATATGGCAATCCAATTAAAAGTCTTTTTTTTTTTTTACATCTGTATTTTTTATACTTGCAAAAAAATCATTTTCAATTATTATCTTTTATATAACAAAAGTTATTAAAAGTTATTAGGGTGTTATTAGACAACTAAATAAATGAGTTCTATAAGAACGATACACATGAAACAATGATATTGTTAACCCATAAATAATATGGCAATTCAGCTAAAAAGTCTTTTTCTCGTCTGTATTGTTATACTTGAGAAAAATCTTTTCAATTATTATCTTTTATATAACAAAAGTTATTAAAAGTTATTAGGTTTATAGACAACTAAATAAATGAGTTCTATAAGAACGATACACATGAAACAATGATATTGTTAACCCTTAAATAATATGGCAATTCAGCTAAAAGTCTTTTTCTCGTCTGTATTGTTATACTTGAGAAAAAATCTTTTTCTATCTTTTATATAACAAAAGTTATTAAAAGTTATTAGGTGTTATTAGACAACTAAATAAATGAGTTCTACAAAGAATGATACACATGAAACAATGATATTGTTAACCCTTAAATAATATGGCAATTCAGCTAAAACTTTTCTCGTCTGTAATATGGAAAAATCTTTTTCAATTATTATCTTTTATATAACAAAGTTATTAAAAGTTATTAGGTGTTATTCTAAATAAATAAGTTCTTACACATGAAACAATGATATTGTTAACCCTTAAATAATATGGCAAAGCTAAAAAGTCTTTTTCTTGTCTGTATTGTTATACTTGAAAAAAAATAGTTTTCAATTATTATCTTTTATATATAATTTGAAAATCTCAAATCTATAATATTTTTAAAGAAATTTTTTTGCCAGTAATTCAGATAATGTATAATTTCAACGTATCACTGAATATAATGGTATTTATAGAAACTGTTTCAGATTTGTTATTTTTAAGTTCGAATCAGTGTATTCAACATTCTTAGTGCTCAAAATATAAATATTTTGGGAAATCTAAACTCTTGTTAAGAATACTACATTTTAAAATTATTTTATTTATATTAAGAAAAAATTAAGCCAAAACTTCATATCCTGAAATTACAAGGTTCATTTTTTTAAAATCCTTTTCAATATGTTTAAAAAATCCTTCATAATTAATTTTGGACTTTTTAAACAATTTGTTGTATATTTTTAACATATTATCTTATTTACAAATGGAAAATAGTTCAAAAATCTTGTAAAGGCCATTTTGAAACAAATAATTGAAAAATCTTTAAAGGATATTTCAAAGAAATTCTTTCAATTAAACACAAAAATCATAAATAAATATCCCAGTATCCGGATTAAGTGGAATATAAATCGAAATCGCTGAAAAAAATAATAAGATGTTCCACTTCAAAGTTTCTGTTACATATCTTGTATCGTAAAAAAAGAAAGAAAATTTGTTTTGTAAATGTTTAAAAGAAGAAAAATTCTTATTTGAATTATAAAGTCAGTAATTTGGTTATAAAGTAAGTAATTCATAAGTAAAGTTAAACTTAGGAACTGAAAGCTAGCCACTTATTTTTAATTTGTTATAAAAGCGATTAAATTATGAATAGATTTAGCTTATTAAAATTTCAAAAGGATTTTTTTAAATTTCAAAACTTTCTGAACTAGTACATATAGTGCTTTTTTTTAATGTTATCCAAAAAGATTTTTAGTTAAAGACTTTTTAGGTAATCAATTAAAAAATCAAAATGACAATAAAAAACTCAATTAATTCATTCAAAAAAGAATATAGCATACTTATTCTTCTTAAAATATTTATTTCAGATTTGTTAGAAATATTTTTGTTATCTTTTCAGATTAATTGTATTTTTAAATTGTTAATTATAGTTAAAATAGGATTTCAAACTATTTCAAAACATGAACTGTATAGTCAATTGTTAAAAACACATTTATTTTTAATTAAAAAATCAAATGTTCCATGTGTGTTAAAAATATTAAAATATAATTTATAATAAAAAGACTCAGGGAAATATTCTTTTTTGGAAAGGCATGAAATCAATGATACTATCTGTTGTTTCCTTTCACAAAAGAAATATCTCTCTCTATTTTTTTCTATTCAGATATTATCTGAAAGAAATACAAAACCAAGAAAACTTAATTTTTAGCTTCCAACAAAATATAAGTAACTAATTTTTTTCAGAAGATAAAATAGTTTTCTCAAAAATTCAATAACAAAAATTCTGACTTTATTCTTCTCAGATTTCAAAGGCTCACAAGAAAAGTTTGCAAATGCATTAGAGAAATATCGACTTTCTCAGGATTTATTTTCAAAACAAATTCTGTTTCTTTTCGGTGTGCAACAAAGTTTAAACTGTGATATGTGGAAAATATTTTAAATAAATCAATATTAAAGAATAATATACGCAGTAAAGATTGCAAAGTTTGGCACAGTAAAGATTATCCTCAAATGGAACTTTACAAAACGAATTAATTATCTATGATATTGATCATTGAAAAATATGATTTAACTAATCATTTATATATATATATATATGCATATATGCAAATTTATTCTATTAAAAATAAATCTTAACTTTTGATAGATATATGGAAAATATTGTAAATAAATTAGTAGTTAAGAATAATACACACAGTGTAAAGATTTCACAGTTTTTGCACAGTAAAGATTATCGTCAAATAGAACTTTACAAAACGAATTAATTTTCTACGCTGTTGTTCATTAAAAAAATATAATGTAGCAATTTAACTAATCTATATAGATTCAAATTTATTTTATTAAAAAAATAAATCTTAATTTTTGATAATTAGCTTAAAAATAATTTTTTCAAATTAATAATTCTTTGCATTAAAAAAATATTTATTAAACGTTGAAACTGTTCATAAAAGTATTGTAAAAAAGGATAGTATTTTTTATATTTATAATATCAACTTAAGAAATTATTAACCATATATAAATATATTTAGATATGTTTTTTTATATTGTACTAAAGGTTTTTTAAAAATTCTTTCCATAGAACTATTATTATATAGTTTCATTTTAATAAATGAATTATTCAACTTCATATAATCATTAATACAAACATAAGGAATGTTTTCCTTCCATTTTAAAATATTTCGTTCAATATTTCAAATTACTTTTTAATCAATATTTAAATATTCTTAAAACTTCAATCAATACATAATTTAATCAAAATATTTGTTGTATTATTGTTTTATCAATAGATTTCACACTTTCTTATGAATATACATATACATAATTACATGTTTATGTTTTTATAATGACGATCAAATTATTAGTATTTACCTAAAAAGAAATTAAATCAATTCATACAGTCATTAAATAAAAAATATTTTTTGTTGTTTAACAAAACTAAGTATATCTAATTCATTTTTATTCACATTAAAATACTATAACACTACAAATTTTTTTATGTGACAGATATTGTTAATATATTTGGTATTTAAAACGTTAAATTCGAGAATATTATTCGCTTTCAGTAAACTCCATTCTCCAGAAAACTCCTTCATTACAAAATTTTCAAATTATTTGTTATATTATTGTTTTTATTAATAAATTAACACTTTCTTATGATTATATATATAAATAATTATGTGTTTGTCTTTTATAATTAAGATCAAAAATGAGGTTTTACCTAAAAGAAATTCAATCTATTCATACAGTCCTTAAATTAAAAATATCTTCTTATTATTTAACAAAACTCAATATATCTCATTTTTTTTATTCTACTAATATACTATAAAGTTTATACATTTTTTTATGGGACTGATATAACTAATATATTTGATATTTAAAATATTAAATTCGAGAATATTATTCGCTTTCAGTAATTACGTTAATTTAAAGATAATTTACAAGTTCTTCCATTTCATTAAAATTAATAAACATATAGAAATTCTTTTGGTTTTTTTAAACTCAAAATGAATAAAATATTATGAAATAAATAGTTTATTTTTCATTTTCTAAATAGTGTCTTGTTAAAAATATAACTCATAAACTATAAAAAAACCCATTATTTTAGCGTTTATCATATGGATATTTAAGATCTTAAATTCGAGAATATTTTTTTCGCTTTTCAGTAATTACATTAATTTATTGATAATTTACAATTTCTTCTACTATTGTGCCCAAAAAGTAAGACCAATTTTCAATTTAAAATTCGGGGCTTATGGAATTTCAAATTTTTCTTTTAAGTTGCTGGTCAGTACCAGTACTTAAAAAACTTAAAACCAACAACTTTTCTTTGGTATCTGTGTGAAATTTGACGTCAAAATATTCACTAGTGTTTGAGTTATGCTTAGCTTTGTGAGACGCTAAAAATGACTCCGGTGATTTTGAAATGTCTGAATTGATTGAGCAAAGAACTAGCATTAAATTTTGTTTGCGGAAGCGTATAGAATGTTGCAGAGAGAAAGCCTTCGGTGGACATTCCTATATCGGAAAGAAATGTTTAAAAGGGGTATAAACAGTTCAAAGAAACAAGAGAAAAGACGAAGACGAAAGAGCCCTCTGGTCGACCATCAATCTCAATCGACGAAGTTCAAGTCTAAAAAATTAAAGATTTGGTACCTGAAGCAATCGATTTACAATTAGAGACCTTGTCGATGATGTTGGAATTTCAAAGGATCGGTCAATTTCATTTTTGAGCCTCAAACGCGTCAAATCTCTATTGGTACCGAAAACACTGAATGCGACAGCTCACACTGCATTGATTCGTCGTGACTTTTTCACCAAAAATGAAACCCATATCGTTTTACAACCACCGTCGTCCGGAGGATTACTTCGAAGGCGATGAATTAAATTTGGAAAAATAAATAAAGAACTTTTGAAAAAAAAAAAAAAAAATTGGACTTACTTTTGGGCACTTTAGTATTTCATTAAAACTAAGAAATTTACATAATTTTTGCTTTTATTAAACTCAAAACTAATAAAAAAATAATAAACTAAATGGCTTATTTTCCATCTTTTACGAATGGTGTCATGGTAAAAATATAACTCGTAAGAAAAAAAAAACATTATTCTGGCGTTTACACATTAAACTTTAACCAGCCACCGTTATCGAAAAATGTAATATAATATTTTAAAATAACTATGCATTTTCCACACGGAGCGCAGATAAAAAAGAAAGCATTGCTGATAAAAATCAATCAACCGCCCTATCGCCATTTTCGCATGTCATGAAAAATTTCTCGTGTCATTTGGTGCATAATGTGACAGATTTTCATTACTTACGGAATACACCCTTCCATCCTTTCTCACGTATCGATTTTTTTTCTCCGTCCCACCATCAAACTTTTAGCAACCTGATAAAGTGGTTACTATCTTTTTACTATTTTTTTATTTTGAACCAGAACTTGGCATAAATCAATCGCTTTAGAAAAATACTCAGAAAAATTTGCTGTTGGATAAAATAAAGAAAGTTATTTTGCATTTTCGATTAACTATATTTCGAACACGCTTCAATACAAATAATTTTAATCGATCGAAAATATAATTTTTCTCTTTCTTGGTGCATTCAGTTAAATGGTTTGTATTCTTTTTTTTTTGTAATATGTTTTGAAAACTATTCGTCTTCAAAATAAATGCAGACTATATTAAAAAATTTGCATAACAAAGAGATTTGATAAATGTGTTTCTGTCATTATAAATATTTTAAGCTATAAGATACATTTATTATGTTGAAGATATATAGATAATAGATTCTTCTTCTTCATTGGTGCGACAGCCTCATGGTGGAGCCAAGGCCATCTGTCTACCGGCAGCTTTCGAAACATGATTTTTTTTTCTTTTTGTGGGTAAGGTTGTCGGCCTTATGTCCAACATAGATAATAGATTACAATATAATATTTACGATTTTGAGAATGGAATGACCTGGTTGTTTGAAAATTCTGGGAATTACGGTTTTTTAAATCAGAAAACAAATTATATGGAAAGATTCTCTATCTATGCCATTGATGATAGTTACCCCATGTGCAGATGAAAACTCCTTCATTAAAAAAAAAAAAAAAAAAAAAAAAAAAAGGAAGATTATAATTTCTGCTGTATTCTACTTAGAGTTGTTCGTTCAAATTGCGGTAGCACTAAACTGAATGCAGTTCACCAGGATTAAATACAGGGTGATTATAATTAAAGTCCCCCTTTCAAAAAAGAACCACTCGTCACAATGAGTTCAAATTTGAATTGAAGATACTTGAAGAAGGGGAAAACGGTATGGCATCAAAAATTCAATCGATTTTCTATCCAATTTGATATGAATCTAGCCGCTGTGGATGGGCTTTCCACTAACAGTATCAGAACTGTTGCTGAAAAATGACTTGGAAGTCATTTTTTTCTTCGTCAAAAATCCAAAACAATCAAGCACATTGAACACTACAGTTGGTATAATGTGCAAGTCATGACAAATACTTTATAATTTCAGTTTAAAATATCACTGGAAGCCGATTTCACTTTTTTATGCCGCTTACAGCGCCATCTATTGATACACTTTGGAACTCTTTTTTTGATGCCGTTCCGTTTCCCCCTTCTTCAAGTATCTTAAGTTCAAATTTGACCTTATTCTGACGAATGGCTCTTTTTTTACAGCAGTTTGAAAGTGGAACTTTAATTATTATCACCCTGTATGCTATAATTCTGCAGTATCAATGGCATATCTTAGGTCCGGCATTAGAAAGAAACAACAACAAAAAAAAACATTTTTTTTTGATTTTATCTATGCAAGGTCTTATATGTAGCATAAAAAATGCAAGCTTTTGCCAGTGGAAAAATTGCAATGTATCGAAGCCATTTGGCTTTTAATATATATGCTTAGAATAAAAATGGTTTAAAAGAACACCATTCAAAATAAAGAACACAAAAAAAAAAAGTTAGAGAAAAACTGTGAATTCTGGCTTGAGTCTCTATTGGAAATTTAAATATTTTTTTTTTGTATTAAATATCGCATAGTATTGATATGATTGCATATAATACCTATAGATGCGATATACTTCTTTTAGTTATTCATTCAGAAAAAAAGGTGAATTTTAACTCAAATGTTTTTTTTTTATCATAAAAAATATTCATTCACTTAAGAAATTGAAAAACGGAGGGAAAAAATGCCCGATTGCTTTTTTTTTATTTGTATTTTAATCGAAAAATACCTCGCGAATTTAAAGTAACTGTCGCGATAAATAGAGTTTTATTCAATTAGATTAGCAAAGAACTTTAAAACTAATCTTTTAGCTATCTCTCTTTGCTTTAAAAAAAAATTAATTTATCAGTAAATAAAGAAAATCGATATTTTTTTGTAATTTCATTAACTGTTATTTCTATTGCATAAAAAATATTAAAATGCATGAATAGGTAAAAAAAAAATATAGTTAAAATGAAAACTAAGGAAAAAATATTTACGAAACTTAAAAAAAAATATATGAAAGCAAAGTACATTTTTTAATTGAGTTTGAATGCGAAAATGTTTCAACTGTAAAAAACAGAATTATTAATTCTTTATTGCTCCTTAGTACATAATATATTATACTCATAACATAAAAAAGGACTTTTAACCAAGCGAAAAAAAAAGAATCATTTATTCTCAAAGTTATTTTTTGCGTTAAAAAATATTTTTTTTTTGGAATTCATTTCCGTTTGGGTATAAAATATTTTTTAATAATTTTTCATTACTCTGCTTCATAAGGACAAACAAACAGAGATGTAAAAAAAAACAATTATTCCTTATAACAAAACAGTGCTGAAGATGCTACGGAAATATGACGAATATGTTGATAATGCAACAATTTAAATTATTTTTCTTTATTGGAAATTAAAAATTAATAAACAATGATGCGAAATGATTTCGTTAAAATGTGCACAAATATTTTGTCAAAAATTACAATATTTCTACTGACTTTTTAAGACACTACATCATTTTCTGTACCAATGACCTTTAATGTAATAAACAATTAAAACTTTAAATAAAAAAAACGACAGATTAATTAGAATCAAATTGTTTTTACATACTATATTTACAGGCCACTTTAACAAAAGTCTCAAAACAAAAACGAAACATCTTTTCTTAATAACTTTATTGACTCATTTCAATAATTTTTAAGTTCTTCAAAAACATCATTCACAACTTATATTGTCCTTACATTCATTTGGTACTGAGGGCCTTTTGATACAGTATGTCATTGTAACTAATAAGACGCAATTCGATAATTTATTCAACGTTAATTTAAGTCATTATATATATGAATATGTTATTAATACAACAATTTTAATTCTTTTTTCTTTATCGTGTTAAAAATAAATTCCTTGAATTGATTTCTAGTTGAGAAACCTATTACAATATTTCCGACTTTTTTTTATAGACACTATATCAGTTTCCTAAAAAAAAATTTTAATGCAAAAACAATTGATGATTAAAATAAAAAAAAGCAGATTAATTAATTGTTACATAACAGGCTACTTTAAAAGACTCAAAAAAACAAAGTGAAAAATAAATACTGACGCAGTTCAAAGAATAAAAATTGAAAAGAAAAAGGTGAAGTACAAGATAAAAATTCCCTAGTTTATTCAACGTTAAAAATATATACACTGAAGTGAAAACAATGGGATAGCAATATACTCAGATGGCAGTAGCATCGCGTAGAGCTATAAATGCGCAGTGCTTTCAATGCAACATTTTTTAAGTTATTCATTTTTTCTTTATTGAAAATTAAAAACTTTGAACGCGGAATGTTAGTTGGCGATACGAAATGGGTCATGCCATTTCGGAAATCGTTTGAATTAGATTCCCAGATCCATTGTTGTGCCGAGAAGAAAATTTCAGGCATAACATCCCACCATTTCGACCGCCTTTTTTTTAAGACCGAGACCGATATCTGAAAAGAGTCGTAAATTCTAACAGACAAGCAACACTGCCTCAAATAAAAAATCAATGTGGGACGTACAAGGGACTTGTTTGTTAGAACTGTGAGGAGAAATTTGGCTTTCTTGGGCTATTCCAGCAGAAGACCGACTCGAGTGCCTTTATGACAAGCGACATCGTTTGCAGCGAATAAAAATCGGTTGATTAGATGAATGGAAAATTGTTAGTCACGATTTCATTTACTGATGGTAGGGTTTTGGCGCAGAAAAGCCACGGACCCAAAACAAGGCACTGGTGGTGGAAAAATGGTTGGGCTGTTTTTTTAGCATACTTGGTCCTTGGTGCGACTGGACCGAACATTGCTGAAATGCTTATGTTCAATTGGAGATTTTGCAGCCATTCATGGACTTCATTACCCAAACAACGATGCGATTTTTATGGATGACAATCATGTTGGACCCAACTGTTCGCGATTGGTTTGAAGAACATTCTACATTTATTTAGTACTCATGAATCCCATCGAGCATTTATGGGACATCATCAGTATGTTCGTGCCCAAAATTGCACCATCAACGTTTTCAATTATGGAATCGAGACAGCATGGCTCAATATTCCTGCAGAAGACTTCCAACGACTTGTTGAGTCCATGTTGCTGCATTCGCCGGGCAACGATATTAAGAGGTATTTGACTTTTGTTATTCAGTATATATATGAATATGTTGTTAATGTAACAATTTTAATTAATAATAGCGATAATTAGTAATTTAAAATTAATAACAGTGATATGAAATGATTTGGTTAAAATGCAAAAAAATGCTGACATGAAATGATTTCGTCAAAAAATTATTCAATTTTTACAATATTTCAGATTGCTTTTTAAGATACCAAGTCATTTTCCGCAACAAAAATTTTTAATATAATAAACAATTAAAACTTTAAATAAAAAGAACAACAGATTATTTAGAATTAAATTTTTTCATGTTTACAGACCATTTTTAAAAAAGACTCGAACAAAAAACGAAAATATCTTCTTAATACTTTTATTGACTCGTTTCAATAATTTTTAAGTACTTCAAAATCATTATTCTCAACTCTATATTGTCCTTACATTCATTCGGTACTGAGATGCCTTTTAAAGCAGTATTTCATTGTAACAAATAAGGCGTAATTCCTAGTTTATTCAACATTAATTTACGTCATTACCTTTCTCGGGTCTTCGGTTACATAGATGGCTGTGTTGTTGAAAGAGGTTTAGTCTCAGAAATGCTTTATTCAATTTTATGCGTTTCCAACCACGATCCTGTTTCAAATATTTCAAACAATGCTTTTGGAAATAATGGGTTAACTTTTATTATTCCGTGAAAATTACTACTACCTGAATACGCTAAATTGTTATCCTGTTAGCGGTAATGGGATAATGATTCCAGTAAATATTGGACTTGGAAGTCAACACACCCATTTTACTTTCAATAATAGAGGCTGAAGGTATAGGAAAATAGAAAATTAATCTTACTTTATTCGTTTCTGCTACTTTGTAACATGGATACAGAACTGCTTAAGCTGATTTTACAAAAAATTCTTACGGAAATTTTGATGAAAAATTTTTGAGGTGTACTGAGACGCCAGATACAATGTGGAGAAAACAGTATTTGAGTTTAAGATATTTCTAAAATTGAAAATTTCAAATTTTAATTTTATTTTTATTTTGTGAATCATGCGTTAGTAATGAGTCATGTTGATAGAGTTCGATTTCTGATGGTGATCTGTCACAGGTTTTGGGTTTGAGTCCCGGCGTCGAGATTGTAACAGACGCCATCAGCGAAATCTTGCCTGAGCCTGCCTACTCGCTAGCTGCTTTTGTTGTCACTGCGGTATGAATCGGATGAAAGCAAAAAGTTGCAATTTAAGCGTTTCTGTGATAAAGACGATACAAATTTCGTATTCGGCTTGCTAGTACTACCTGACTCGCCTGATTGCTGAGTGACTAGGGTCGATGCCACAGTTTCCCGGTTCGAGTCCCAGTGGTACCAAGAATGTTAGTTGTGTTGTTGTGGTTCGAATCCACTTTAAACCTTAGGTTCTGGTCTAATAAGGCTGTAGAACGGAGGGCAGACAACCCTTCCCCCAAAAAAAAAAAAAAAATTCTAATGCAGCTGGAAAATAGACCGTGATCTTTTTTATGCCGTAAGGGCTGCACGGTGTTACTTACTTTGCACTACCCAGGGGACACTTGTAACTTGAAGATAATCAACGGACGCGAAGTGACAATGCCCCCGCAACGCTCTACGATCCATTAGGGACCGGGACCTACGGTTTAAAGTGGATTCTGAACCACTACAAACACCCATGGCAACGCCACGATTTGAACCCGATACCTGTGCGTGGTACCGAGCGCCAGAGAGCTAGCCACTCGGCCATCAGGCCCCCTACCCCGTAAAAAGAAACATCTCCAGCTTTGAAATTTGCCAGTTGGCCGTCCTTGGCCCCCTGGGGCTGTTGCAGCAATGAAGAAGATATGCTTTGTAGACGTTGCTTTAAAAAAAAAAGATATAGTGTTGATGATGATGGAACAAAATCTCTGATTGAACAATGCCAGTCTTTCTATTTTCTTCAATGAGATATAAAAAATGTGTGGTGTCAACCCTGAGAGTCTTTGTCGAACTAATAAATCTCTCACAATGTTGTCCCATCCAATTGGTTTATTTCTATCACAAAAATGCCAAAGTATTTCCAGGCCCATGGACTAAGTGTTGTTAAACAAATGCAGTGAAAAATATTTCATTCGAGGGGATTATAAATAAGATTAAATCAGTTTGAATCCATCATATTATGATGTATTTAAAACCAATAAAGTAAGAATCGTATTTGTCTTGAGAAACATTTGGTATAAAAAAATATTTTTTTTGTAAAGGTGGTCATAAGTAAGGAAATTCCTTATTTTAAAAAAGGTTTGATATTTAGGAAAGTTGTCTTCTTGTTTGAATTAGACAAATTGTTTTACTTATATTAAGAAGTTCGTTTCATTTAAAAGTTAAAAATTATCCTTCTGATTCTTGAATTCTGTTTTCATTTCATAAATTGATGGCAAAAATTATAAATGTAGTTATAAAATCATCCAACACCAAAAAAAATTAGCAGTATAGCAAAGAAATCATTCTAATAGAGTATCCAAATACGTTGAACAAAAAAAAAAAATGTGATTTAAATTTCTAAAAGAAAGTAATTCATGTGGCTTGGATAAAAGTCTTTTTTTAAATAAATTAATGAAGGTATATATTTTTTTTAAAATTTCGAAAAACAAACAAATGTACAAAGTGATTTTACAGATTATAGACAATTTTTCAAAAGATAATGTAATTAAAACTTTTTTTATTATTTTTATGTATAAACACATAAAGCACTAGATGTGAACAAAAATATAGTGAATAGCGATTAGCAACTTGAAGTACTCATATCCACGGTGGGTACGGAGAGTATGGGTTGGGTGTATGTAAATAAAAGCGAAAATGCAAAAACGAAAAGAAGAATTAATAAGCGTAAACCTAGTAATTGATTGGCCATATGTTCTCACTAATTGCCCCCATCACTAATCATATAGCGCCATTAAGCCCTCCACTTTCTTTTGTTGGTCGTTTTTTTTAATTGGCATCTACTACAGGTCTTGTAGAACTTAAAAAAAACTTTTGCTTAGGAAGATGGAGGATGAGGAAGTTATGTAAAATAAGGTGGAATTAAGGGTAAAAAAAAAATTGGAACATACTGGTCAGGATATTCGTCCTTACAATTTAGACCAATTAGTCCTCTAATCAATGAGTTCATTTATGCCAGACAAGTCGATTTGAAACTTAAAAATATGAAACAATGAATTTTAACAGTTATTTATAACTATACTTGCAAATTTCAACCGTACTAAATAAATTTTCATCGTGTATTTTCATTGGAACTCGTCTGTTCTGTTTATATATTTTTTTATTTTATATATCAAAGAAAATGGATAAATATATCTGTAATCATATATATTGTCACTTACATATTTCATTCCAAAATGATTTTTATTGAATGAGCTCACACATAAATTAAACTTTATTTTTTTTTTTTTTTTTATCGGCAAATGCAGTTATCTGCCCATTATTCTTTAATGAAGCAACAGCCCCATGGTAGACCAACGCCGTCTGCCTACTGGCAAATTCAGAAACATGAGATGTTTTCCTTTTACAGGAAAGGATTGTTAGGCCTTGCGCCCAACTCTCTACTCTCTACAGTCATATTAGACCGAGACTTACGGTTTAAAGTGGATTCCGAACCACTGCAACAACCATGGCACCTCCGGGACTCGAACCCGAAACCTGTAGGACCGAGTTAGTAAACGAAATTAATTTTGCTTCATTACGAATTTCATTCATAAAGAATTCAATTGAATAAGTGACATGGCGAAAATATTTTGGCAAACGCAGAAAAAAAGATAGTGATTAAATAATCGATTGAATCCTTTCCTTTCATAAAAATAAATACTGTTTAAATACGAAGAAATAATTTGAACTAATAATAATTCATATTAAAATCAAAATATTAAATGATTTGTGTAGAATAAATTTCGTTTATGATTAATAAAATCACGATTGGTTCCGTCCTCCAATTGAATCGATATGTAAACAACCGGATTAAATGAAATGCTTCCATTAATTCCGTTCCTGTTTATTTGTCTCGATTGGTTTAATAAGATGCTCCAAAAATCAATGAATCAGTATATGTTGGGCAGAAGCAATTTGGTGGAATGGCGCAAATAAATCTCTCCAACAAAGGTATGCGAACAGGTTTTCATTACTTGGGGAAAGAGTTATTGGAAGCCTTGCAATGGAGCCAATGGATCCCTGGTCACCCATCACGATAATTAAAAGAGTTCACCAGCATAGTCCTTGTCATGGCAAAAAATAACTTCCGGGAACTTCATACTTGTTTTTTAGGGAAACAAACAAAATAACTTTCTTTAGGAGAACTCAGTTGTTTAGCCATTAATCTTGAATAAACTCTTCTTCTCTTAAAAAAGCTCATTTACTTTGTACATATATATATATTTCAAGGAACAATGTATTTCTTGAAATAGATTAATTTAGTTCTTAAAATCTAATTCGTTTTTTAATTACTGTTTAAATTATACATACATTAAAAGCATTTTATAAATTGGTTAAAAACAAATTTATAAAACGTTATTTGCAGGTTTCTAATCATAACAATTTGTTGTTATTGTGTATGTATATATATTATATTGCAAGTAACAATATATTTCTTGAAATAGATTAATTTAGTTCTTGAAGTCTAATTCGTTTTTTTTTAATTATTGTTTCAAATATACATACATTAAAAGCATTTTATAAATTGGTTAATAACAAATTTATAAAAACGTTATTTGCAGGTTTCTAGTTCACAACAATTTGTTGTTGTTGTGAATTATCCTCAGTGTCCTGCAGCGCGGTACGAACATCCCATGATAATTTGTTATTTTGGTTGAATTTCAATTGATAATAACGCTTACGTTAGCAAATGTTTAATTCGAAATTTGTAAAACTCTGTCCATAATCTTGTTATTGTATTTTAAAAATAATCATGAGACGCATAATAATTTGAAAGTGTTTTTATTAGAATAATTTCATGTTAGAATGTATTTTAGAGTGGATAAATTTCTCTAAATAGTGCTGCATGTATAGAAACATGAAACCCTTTTGAAACTGAAGGAACTATTTAAAATACGTTTAAAAATTAAAAATTTCTTGATGCCTATCATTTGTTGATGTCATTAAAAATTGGTTGATACCTACTATTTGTAAAAAGCAACTATTTTGAATAAAAGAGTAGTTTAGTCAAATGTGATAATGTAATCTTAAAAACATAAACCTTTATAGGAAAGTGTGGCGATCATATTTTTTTTTAGAAATAATGCAAGTGATAAATACAGTCGGTCTTTTTTTTTGCCTCAAATTTGAACGATTTTCAAAATAACTGCAAATAGTGAGTTAAACTATTATTATTTTAACTTTGATTTCTTATTCAAAAATATTATCAAACAAAAACCAGTGTACCAGTAAGATAAAAGATTTAGTAAAGTATAAATTCAGTGAATGAATTCTTTTTTATTCATTAAATTCGCCCAATACTATTCACGAATTTATAAGAATAAAAAATCTTTGCATCTTTTCAAAGCAATACCAAGTTCGAACTATACTGATTTCCAAAAAAACTAAAGAAAAATCAGAAAAGCAAAAAATTGAGATTGCCTGAACAGCAAAAATATTGGAGTGAATTATTAAACCGTAGGTTTTGCGTTGGACATTGTTACCAACGTGTTTATCTTTTTATCGAAGTGAATAACCCAATTGAGCATGATTGTCTAGTGTTTTGCCAGCTGATGCAAAAAAAATTTTACGTTGGATGTATTTCTACCCAATTGAGCATGATTGAGATGCTCTGGATGGAACTCACCCATGAACTTCAGAGTTTGAATTGGGGTTTCTATTGGGTTTCCAATTTTCCAAAGTTTTGCCAGGGTTGCAAGGGTACCTACTGAGTAAATGGATACCAATATTTTAAGAATGGAACATTGTTGTCTTTATCTGTATAATAGTAGTATCGTATAGTATAGAACAATATCCACCTAGTAACTAATCTAATTACTTTCAAACTTTTCTTATAGTTGTTATAAATTATCACAACACAATGAAACATGCGCAATGAACCAGTACACAATGAAACATGCTAAATTCAGAAACTGAGTTTATTGGTGTTTTCATTTGTGCAATTTTAAGGTATAAACATGCTTACAATTTATGCTCTGCGCCTTATTTGTGAAACACAGTTTAATTAATATTTTTGCCAAACTTAATTACTCATTTCATTATCACAATGTTTCTGGTTTTTCTTAATTTCTGGAAACCAGTGAGTTAAAAATTAAAATTATCGTATAATTTCTTTCTGCTTGATGTTTTCGAAAAAAAAATAATTTATTTTGTAAATTTGTTTCAACTCTTTCTTATCGAATGTAAACTAGTTTATTTTAATAATCAACTTTATTCCTTTTTTCGTATAATTATTCTTAGATTCCATAAATTATGAATGTTGAATTATAATTACATTACTAATTTACGATAAAAGAACACGAAAAATATGATAAAAATGTACTTCGGGAAAATAATTTAGTATTTGCTGTAGCCTGCTAGTAATTATTCTAATTACTTTCAAACTTTTCTTGCTGATGTTTCGTTACATTAATTATCCAAATTTGAAACTCTTACTAAATATAAGTTACTGAAATGTAATATCATAAGCATAATTAATACTGTTAGCAAATTGTTGTTATTTTAATAATGCCCAGCAAAACATATTCTTAGTAGTAACAAATTAGCATATATAAAATTAGCATATATAAAATTGATGATAAGATACTTCTTATTTCCTATATGTTTAATTTACTAGTTTAAATAAACAAGTTTTTTAAATTTCGAAATATATTGAAAAGAAATAATAATATTGAATAATGATAATACGATTCGCAAATAAAAATATTCATTTAAAATCTTTTCTAGCAAATGTTATATCAAATATATTATTTATTAGTTTTAATATAGAATAGGATTTTTTTAATTAATTAGTTTAAATCATAACACACACTCCCACACAAAAAAGACATAACTCAGTCACATAAACGTTTTTAATTTAATATTATTAAAAAGCGTTAAAATTTATCTTAAAAAATTTGTTTTTTATCAGACTTGTTTATAATTATTCTTGATCAGACTTTTATGGAAAATTAAACTAATTAAATATAACTAAATTGGTGATTTCAGGTTTACAATAAGAAAATTTAATAAACTTTATTGTTGGAGATTTGGGTTTTTTCATACATATTTGACGTAATTTTTAAAATAAAGTATTATATAATATTATTGATTGGTTATTGATTAATTGAGAACATTTATTGATCATTGATGTCAATTATTGATTAATTGACAGCATTGATTGATTATTGATGTCAGTTATTGATTAATTTACAGTATTGATTGATTATTGATGCCAATTATTGATTAATTGACAGTATTGTTTGATTATTGATAAAGTTCGTGCAATGCATATTATATTATTTATAATTTAGTAGTATACTATTGAATAATTTTTAGTATGTCACAATTAAAAAGAACTTTTCTATACCTTTTTTTTATATTTAATATAGTTATTTTATATTTATTAAATAATTAATAATTAAAAGTTTTCAAATACTATTTTCGAAAATAAAAGGAGATATTTTCTGAGCTTCACAAAAAGTAACAAAAATAAATTAAAAAATATACAAATAAATTCTTTGTTTAATAATAAACAGAAAATACAATATTTATGTTAATATAAATACAAGAGTTTATTATTATTTTTGTATAATAATAATAAATTCTTGTATAATAATTAACAAAAATTCAAAATAAATAATTAAAGTACACAAATAAATTCTTATAAAAATGTACTTTATTAAAAAATAATTTAAAGCTATGACCAGAAGGCAATTTTTATTTCTTGAATCTTAAGATATTTTGGGGAAAAAAAAAATATTTTCCTGTTCAAGTAATCAGTAAACGTTAGTATTAATTAGATTTATTATGACGTTCATGCACTAACTGATTACAAATTCCTCAAAATACTTTGGTCCTAAAACTGGGATTAGGAATAATGAGTACTGAAAGTTTTGGAAGTACTTAGTGAAAGTTAAATTAGAAAAAAGGCTGTTTTTCTCTCATTATCTGTCCAATTTTTTTCCTTATTTGATTAAGTTGCTTTCTTTCTTCTTGATGCATAGAAGAAATAATTAATCACTAAAACTTCTTAGCTGTCCTTTTCTGGATAATCAAAATCATGGAAGGATTGTTTCTCCCGTCGACTATTTAACTTTTTTTTTTGTCTCTTTCTCTCAGGTAATTTAATTTCGTTATCAGAAAATGAGAAATAGCTCTTGAAAAAATGCTGACTGTAGTATTTTCCCTTCTGAATTATGTATGCATTACGTGAATACATAATTCTGAATATTCCAAACTAAATTAGGATTACATTAATAAAATTAGAAAAAATGTCATAATGACAGTTTCTTTAAAAATGGTTCAAATTATTAGTTCTTCAATATTTTTAAAAAAAAAAAATGTCTTTTCTTTATTATCCAAATAGTTTTTGGTATTTTGCTATAAATTGTCCAACGCAAATTTTTGTACTTTGCTAATTTTGCAAATTTTTGTATTTTGTTGCAAAACATTGTTCTACGCACATGTGTTTTTAATATGCAATATGTTTCATATAAAATGTTGAAATAAATTATGACTATTAATTAAACAAATTCATTTCTATATTTTGAAAAAGAAAGTCACATTTTATGGATTAATTTTATTTAAACTTATTTAACAATTAATTTTTATTTATATTTTTTAATTTTATTTTATTTAACCTGTTATTTTTAAAAATGTTAAATACATATGACCAGAAGGCAAAATGCTTCCAAAGAATCATACTTTAAAATGTAGGGCGCCAAAAATAGGAAATGTTGTTTCTTTGGGTTTCTATAAGTTGAAACTTGCTCATGCATATTCTTGTAAATAATTTTTGTAATTTAAAGTTATGTATGAATATAAAACATTACTTTTCAAATTATCACCAAAAGATTTTAAAAATGGGAAATTTAAAAAAAAAATAATAATTAACAATTGTTTGTCACTAGAAAACAAAACAAAAACATTTCATAAATCTAACCCTATTTAGTTATGTTCTATATATTTAGTCTTCCATACTTTTATTACCGATAGAACAATAACCATTTCATGGTTCTACATTTATAATAAAAAAGATTGCAAGATGTATAAGATTTATTATCACTTATTCACATGAAAAATATTGAATTTTTTTTACATATTTACACTGAGATATATAATGACATTGAAATTGTAATGCAAGGATTTCACAATAATAAATTTATGAAAATAGGTTCAAACATTTACCACTAAAATAAATGTCTACTATAAATTTCAATCGAGAAAATTAGTGAAATTTTTTTTCATAGGCATCTTAGAAATGGCATCAAGATGGATATTGTATTCTAAAGAAAATCATAAAGCTTTTGAAATATTCCCTTTCTCATATGAAATGGAATATAGGGATTATTTTTATGATAAATATTATTTAGTTTCTATAATGCACATTTATATTTTTATTAATAACAAATACATAATCTATAGCAAAATTATCATAATTATTATGAGAACATTAAATTACCCTTCGAGTCAGATATTGCATCAATGAAGATAATGTAATATCTAGATGAAGTCATTATTATGACTTCATCTTAAGTCGATATAACATTAAATCACGATATCTTCCAATTGCTTTAGATATAAATGAATTTTCGAATAAAAATTAGTTGCAATCTTTTTAATCTCAGAAATTTTCAAGTTAGTCTCATCGTTAAAAATAAGTTTAGGCGTTGGAAAACTTAAATTAACTTTTCTGAAATTGCACGTTGGTTAAAATCTGATTCAAAAAAATAAGAAATTCCTGCAACCATCTCCTATTTCTTGAATAAACTAATATCAATGTATGATATCCTTTCCCCCATGATCATAACTAAGTTTTTTGCAAGATATCTACTTTAATTAGATTTTCTTCCTTAAACAACTTCTACTGATAGCATCGCATGAAGCAGTTAATGAACTTTTTGCAAACCTCGTCAACTGCCTCATGTGAACAAAGGAAACGACACTCGCCATCACACTTAAGGAGTCTGGGCCAATCGCCAACGCCTCTGTTATTGGACTGTTAAGTATTACTTTTATGGCTCTTTTATGTATTCCCTGCGTTACTGAAGACGTAAGATTTTTTAATACTTGTCCATTAATTTCAATGATAATGAGGTGTTTTTAGGGTGATAAAAGGACGTAATATTTGATGAAAGTGCTTTAATTATGTAACCTTGGTTTCGGAACATGAACTCTGGTGCATGATGAGAATTCCATTATCTTTTTGGGTTTTAATAACAAGGGGAAATATATTTGCATACATAGTATCCTAATTTATCAGAATAGAAATCATTGTTTGTTTAAGTTTGGAAGCTGTATAGAAATAATAAACCGACTTTTTTTTTTAAGATGTTCATATAGTGTTAAATTAAGTTCTTTTAAGTCATGAAATTTAAATGCATATTAAAGTAAATATCTTACAAATGAGATTGCTCTATTCACATAAAAGGTAATAATTTTATATAATACGATTAAAATATTTGTCTTGAAATTATCTTAATTTTAATAATTAATTTCTTTAATTAATTCATTTCATTCTTAATTAATTTATTTATTTATTTATTTCACAACGGAAAATAAAATATGTTGCTAACTGAAATCAGGCAATGATAAGTTAGATATATTACTAATAAATTAAAAAATTTTCCATGAAATGGTTTTGCCATATAACAAAGTGATTATTTCTAACATAGAATATATTTCGTAGATAGGTTATCAAATTATAAATGTAACATATATTATATTATTAGTTTTTCTTATTGATATTTTCTATATTCTGTCCATTCATAGACTTGAATATTTTGTTACTTAGAATTTCATTTTTTTCAATTGGCCAAATTGACAACATGTCGCACGGATTTTTTGGAAAAATAAATAAATGTGTATTATAACAGAAAATTTTTTGATTTTTTTTTTTTAAATTTACAGTGATAGAAAATTTATTTCTTCATAACCACAACTATAACAGAAACTCATCTGAAATTCATTACAATCACAACTAAAGGAAACCGGAAAAAGAATTTATAAAAATAATTCCAAGCTAATTAATTGTGCTATGAATTTTCAGTTTTCAAATTAAAAACTTACCCATTTATGTAAATCATGTAACAATACATTATTTTCCATATTCAATTAGAAGTCCTAATATTCTTTTTTTAATTCCAAATTCATATATTTCGTTCTTTTAATTCCACGTTATTTAAGGTGTTTTGTCTTTTTAAATTTGTTGCCAAATTAAATTTACAAAATGCATGACAAGAATTTTACCATGCATGTGATTACCGTTACAATTATAAAAAGTCAAAAGATTTCAACACGAAATGAATGTAAAGTTATTTCACTTAATACAATATATAGTTTAGCTGACATAATAATATTCAAATTTTGAAAAAAATTCAAAAAAATATTATTGCCTAAAAACACTTCACAAAAGTTTTTTCGTAAATGATTGGACTGTTTTAAATTAATTTTCTTTCATAACTAAAGAAACTTTTTTTCAAAAGAAGTTTGCTATATTAAATAAAATCCTGTTTTAAATATTGAATTATTTTTATAGGATTTTACTTATATAATAAGAATATTTATCAGACAATTATTAAATCCTTTTCGAAGTTAGCAAATTAAATATTAATTTGCATCTAGAAAAAAAGTTTATATTATTAAAAATCAAATAGTTATAGTAATTTAAATTTCTTTCTATCATAAAATGTTTTTAAATCATTGTAGAATAACTATTAAATCAAGATGATGAAACAAAAATATCTCACGGAATGAAGCGAATTATCATTTGAAAAACATTAGAGCAGAATTGTAAGAAATTTATGGAATATTTGCAAACTAAAAGAGGATGACTGAATGGATTATTATGACTGAGTGGCAAATGAAGAAATTCTTTATCCGTCATTTCAAATAAGTGAAAGAATCAGAAAATGCCAAGAATCGAAAATTTTGAACTTCATCTGCCAGTAAATGAAAAATATTTTTAATAATTATCTACTAATAGAGGGCAAATTTAATTTGGAGTCAATAATTATATGAGTGTTTGGATAAAATAAAAAGAAGAATTTAAAATTGAGAACTCTATCTCATTCGTTAAACATGGCGTTAGAATATATTTCGAGTAAGAATCCATATCATCGTCCCGAGAAGATAATTATAAATTTAATAATGACACCGCGAGCAGTAAATAAATATTTAAAATAATGACAAAAATTTCTGTCTAAAGGGAGACGCATAATTCTATCAAGAACCATGTTGCCATCCAAATAAACTTTTATTTAATATTATGCATACATGGTATGTCTACTTAAAACCTTTTGTGAGGCGCAGTTCATTCTATAATGATATTAAAATCTCACCAAGCCAAAGTATCATTTTCGAAAGGATAAGTTAATAATTTAATTAAATAATTAATCTATGTTTAAACTTTCTATCATTTTGGAATTTAGAGTCTAATATTGAACTTATTTTCTAAAAATATCTTATATACTCTTGGATATGTTTATCATTGAATTTTGAAGTAAAAACTGCAAAATTGAATTCAGGAAACACTGGGTAATAATTGTTAATAATATATAAATCCATAAATATACTAACGTTTCAAACAAATAAATCTATTATTAGCTCAAACTTGTAAATCATCTAAATCAACAAAAAGTTTTAACTTTTTATTTAGTGGTATCAATGATTTTATATAAATTAATTAAAATATTGATTATCCTTATTAATTCTCGCAAATGTTCTTTTTTCTTAATAATTCTTAGATATTTCTTTATAAAATCTTTTAAATAAATAAATGGGTGGTCGTTTTTAGCATATTTTTCTAGCAAACAAAAGGCCGCCACAGTCAGACAGAAAAACTAAAAACACTTTAAAGAAGATCAAACAGTGCTCTAACTAATGAAGAGAAATGGAGGCGATGATCAATAGGATCAACTGGAGTGATTAAACTGTCAGTATATCAGTATCTTGGGTTTATATCCAAGATACTTGTTGGCCCTGAAAGGACTTTATTTTATAAAACCAATTTCAAATAGATAAACACAAAAAATAAATAATAAGAAATTGTTTGCATCCAATAAGATAAATGCAAAAACTCCTTCTATTTTATATAAACTGTGCTACTTTTCCCATACATTTTGTCGTCCATTTGTGTAAAATTATTTTTGCATTTGTCACAGAAAAAAGTAGTTAATTCCATTTTTTTCTTTGTCACAATCCCTCATTTAACTACCTATTCTTTATGCAGTAAAACCTATTTTTTTGCCCAGTTTCCGTAGAAATAATTTTCTTATCCTTAAATGTCTATGATGCTCGATTCATGGTCCATGGCTGCATGTAGACGGACTCATTTGAATTGACTTGTGGCTTACGTTGTAGTCACTGCTTTCAGATGCTATGAGAGTCTATGAGGTTTGTGACAACGTGTATAAAGCTCTTGTCATCAATAAGTATCTGCCTGGTGAGAGTATTTTAAGTTTACTTCCATACAAAAACAAATGTAGGGCAGTTACCTCTAAAAGTCCTTAAAAAGGCAATGTCCTCATCACTGATCAGTGGTTGTTCGTGGTATAAGTTAGTGGAGAACAAGGTCTATCGATGCTGAAAAAGAAGTTGCTCGATTAAAAAGGGAGAAACTTTCAATCAAAGACGATTGATTTCTTTTTAAAATAAGAACCTACCTTAAAGTTCCTCGTCAGAGAAAATAGTTTCTGGAAATGTGCTGTTCACCATTATCTTTCACGGAACTTTTATTGTTGGCATTTACTCGTTGGATCAATTGATTAATTCAAATTCTGAAGGTTGGGTGTTACTGCTTCAGGAAATTCTTCCCAATTCAAGAATTAAAGTAAATTTAGAAGAAAACTTAATTGTATGATAGAAAATAGCAATACATAGGACTTTAAACAAGCATTCTCCTAAATGAATTTATAAATAAAAATTGAATTATTTGAACTTAGACAGTAAAAAATAGTAGTATGACTGATTAAAAAAATCGGATAGAATGAATAGCATTTAAAGAAGGAAACAACAATAAAAACATTTCCTAAATAGAATGGCAATCTAAATTAATTTTAATAATTTTTCAAAATATAATGCCAATTAAATTAATTTAATTTTTCCTATAAACCAATTATAGAAAAATTAAGAAATTCTTTTGTGTAAGATTTCTTACCTTTTTTTTAACATTTACAATCTTTTTCAATGAAATTGGAGAACTTTCCACTTTTGAAGGCTTTCATTAATTAAAAAGCAATGTATTTCTTAAGAATTTAAAATATACACAATGCAATATGAAATTAAATAACACATTTAAACTAAAAAATTAAAAATAGATATGTTTGCAAAGAATTCTTCACGAAAAATTAGATTTTTTTCAAAGGCTTCAAAAGTCAAAGTTTACGCAGTAGTAAGTGTATTCACTGATTTCATTTATTTTTATATTGCTTTGATAGAAAAGGAAAAATCTAACTTTGCAAGTAAAAAAAATTATCATTTTTAAAATAAAATTTTTCCAATTAAAATAAACAAAAAAGCCGCCATAAATAAACGAAAGCCTTTGATGCAGTTTCGAAGGTTTGCTAAGATCTTTTCAAAATTAAAGTAGGATGTATGTTATTCGAATTAATTTAAGTTTTTTTTTTTTTAATGATGTTTAAAACTGTTTTGAAAACTGTTTTTTGTACTTTTATTTATGTACTTTTAAGTTTTTTGCTACATAGAATCAAAACAACTTAAAGAAGATAAGCTTCAAAGTTTAAAATTCATGCTTGAATAGAAAAAACTTTTCTCAAATAGAAATATTTTTACCAGTTAGAGTAGTAAGAGACCAGTAATAGAGAGTAGGAAACGTAACGGATACTTAAGAAATTGAATTTTTCCCATTTCATGAAAAAAAATTGTAACTTTTTCTTATTATTCAGTGTTTATAGTAGCTCTCTATGAATATAACAAGAAATCAGTCTGTGTGCCTTTGCTAAAATTAAAAAACTATAACTCTTAAAAGTTTTTTTTTCTTCGAATTTATTATTTTATTTGATGCGTAGTCATAAGACCTGAAAAAAATATTTTTTTATTAAATAAAAACCATAGTTTTTAATTGTAAAATTACGTTTTATGTTAATTCTTTTCAAGAAATCTTCTGCTTTTGTCAATTTATTCTCAATATTAATAATAACAAATATAAAAAAATGATAAGTTAATTAAAATTTATAATGTAAATTCTATAAAAATTATTAGACAGTAATGCAGTTCTCTTCCTTAAGGTATTTTTTTTATTTCGTGCATTATCGATCATTAAATGAGATTATATTGCAGACTAATATAGAAATTCTTCATTACTAAATGGTGTGGTGGTCATATAGGTGGTCTCATGCACCTTGAGTTAAAAAAAAAAAAAAAAATTAAAAGTTAAGTAACTAACCTTTTTTAAATATACTTATAATAGTAATTATAATTAAACATTTAACTTTAATTAGAAAAAAAAATTGAACAATAATTAAAAGGAAAGGAAAAAGATGCAAAAGGAAATTAAAAATAAAGAGAATTAAATGAAATGTGATATTTGATAAAAAGAGTTGCATATAATAGAAAAAAATAAACAGAAATTTTGAATTAATTTAAAATATTAACATTGTGAAGTATATATTATTATTACAGTGTATATAGAATTTAGTAGACATTTTGTGAACAAATTGGGTAAAAGCAGAGTTTCTACCAATTAAAAGATAGAGATTTCTAAATTGAGTATTAAATTTATTTCTAAGTTTATAGATATGCGATCCGTAGTTAAATTTACTATCAAAAATAATTCCTAAGTACTTAGAATGAATCCTTTAAATAGAACTATGTTTTTAAAATCAAATTAACCTTTAAAATATAATTAAACATTATAAACTATATTACTTAAAAAATTGTCTACTTTTATTTCTATAGATGTAAAATAGTTAAGTGAAGCATTTTTGATAAGTATTTCTTACTTTGTTTGTGATCTCCTGAATTGGGCCTCAAATCTTTAAACTCCTACTATTGATAAAATGGTCAAATATTCATGTATTTTAAGACCACATTTACTTACTGATTTCACTTGGCTTTCACCTACAACTTGCAGCCGCCTTGGATTATATGCTTATATATATGATATATATCCACATATGTAAACATATGTATATACACACATATATTATTCTACTACAAAATGCATATATATATATATATATATATAGGTGGGTGGTGTGTGTAAGCATTTTTAGTATAAATCATATTATTTCCAAAATGTGTCAGTAAGCATAAAAAAGCAACATATAAATGTAATAATCAAAAGAAGGGTTCCTTTGAGGTTTATGAATTTAATCAAAAGCAAACCAAACATTTCGATATAAACAACGGAATTTCTAATCTGAGTTCTCTAATCAATATTCAAAGGGTTTTCCAGACAGTACCGATGGTTACCATTACAATTCGGAATTACCATAAAATCCTTTTGCCCAATTATTCATTTCCTCCGCAGAACCTCTCGTAGCTCCAACCGAATAAACAGCACTTTCCTTTCGAACAATAACACTATCGATTTAATTACATTCCTCTATCAAACATAATCTTCCTCCGCGAATCCGAAATGAATGCAAATTTTGAACGGGGATTTATAAAAGAATGGAGCATAGTTCTGTGTCTTCATAATCATCTGTCAGTGAGCTTATTGCGAATGGGAATCGATAGTTTAGACGACAGCAAACTTCTGGAAATTGACAGCGAGTGAATGAATTTCTTGATTTAAATTTGGGGTCATGAGGTATATATATATACTCGTATATTAGTTTGAGGTTCTATATTAAGCATAAGTTTATATAATATAGGTTATGTTGACTTATGTTTGAGGTTATATGAACGTGGAATCTTGTAGTTCAAATTGTTTAGAGAATTTCAGAGATTAGTTTGCGTCTCATCTCAAAGGTTACTGTAGACAAATATTCGATATGTGCTATTTGTCATTTATATTTTCGATTTCGATATTTTCTTTTCAATGCTCATAATGTTTTTGAATATATTTGTCCAAATGAAAGATTAAAACAAGAACAAATAAAATATTTATAAGGAATAACAAAAAGATTTATTTTTTGTTAATGCCCCGACATTTGCGTAGCTCATTATAGAGTCCGAATAAAAAGCTATAGGAAAGATTTGAAGATTCTAGTAATCTGGTATATTAAAGTATGAAGAAATGGGTATTTTGAAAAAGCATTTCGATTTTCAATATATTGTTAGAGTTTAAAAATAGAAAAAAAATTTGTCATTCTTCTGCTAAAAGTAGCTAAGCTGTAGTAAAGATACAATGGGGATGAAATAAATTGGGCCTAATATTATCTAATACCTAAAGGTTATTTTTGACTGTAAATGAAGTAATCTCTTTCAGTTGATAGCGTGTCTTTACTCATATGATAGTAAATAAATTTTATTTTATTTTATTTATTACCTAACTGAAATCATTACTGAACGCAATTTTTGTTAAGCAACTAATCTATTGAAGGTTCAGTTTCGAATACGTTTCCTCTAATGTATTCGAGACTGATTTTTCCTTTAACATCAGTTGCGCCCATCACCATTCAGCCCCATATGGAGTTATTACCATAAATGGGAAACATTTTCAAGCGTTTTGATTAAAGCTGTATATCTTCACTATATGAGAAACAACATAATGCAAATGGAATATGTCGTATAATGGAATTAAAATAAGAAAATGAAAACAGAAGGAATACAAATATAGAGAGTAGAATTTTACAGAAATTTAGAATCCTCCACTTAATCACTCAAAATTTATCTGGCTTTTAAGTGTTTACCTGTTAAAATACGTTGCAAATTTAAAAACTCTGTTATCCGTTGCAAAATTTTCATCCAAATAGTTAACTATAATTGAGTTAGAAACGTCAATTTCTTGATATTTTAAATTATTTCAACTAAAGCTTGTATAATAACTATTGAACAACTTCAGTGACAAGCCTAAAGATGGCAGCACATCCTCTTCAAGACAAAGAAGCTTTTTTTTTTTTAAATAATTAGATTAATTCTTTTAATTAAACCAATCTCCGAAAATAATGAAAGTAATTATACTTTTTGTTAGTTGTAATTAAATATAAATATATTATTTCCGAGGCAAATATAGTATACATTTTTAAATCTTAATGATTAATTTGTAATTTAAGTGACCTTTATAAATTCTTTAATAAAACAATGTTGATATCAAATGTTTTTTTTTTTTCTGTAGCGGGTATCAATTTTGTGTTTTAAAAAAAAAAGTGTTTAATAACTAGCAGAAACATACAATTAGTTACCCCAGGCAAACAAATGTTTTGTTCTTCTTCTAAAAAAGAAGAGAAAATGACGTTCCTATAATTTTCGAACTGCAATTACTTCCTAATAATTATTATTTTCAAGCAATTTCTCTCTCCTGGTTTACAGATCTATCATTGTCCATAAGAAATGGAAAAGAATTGACGCTGGAGATTAGAGAGAAACAAAAGTCATTACTTTCAGAAACAATCAAAGAATGACTGGTGTTTCTTGCTTTTGATGATGATACGTGACAGAATTTTGTTTTCTGTCCTGAACAAAACTTTTCTTTGGCACTGCAAGAAAAGTAAAATCCGTCTGCCAAGGGAACTGACGTAATGACACTCAATATGTTACAAATGGATTTTTTTACGAGTTTCAATTTCACACAATGCTTTTATGTTTTATTTACAGTGGCATAAAATGTCTTCTGTCAGTACTTTGAGTAAAAATTCATTTTGTAAAACATGTAAAAAATGATTAAAAATTTTACGCTTTTATTATTTCTTGAAAAACTGTTCTATTATGAAATAAGCTTTCCTAATGATAAAATTAATAGACATAAGACATTATTTTTTAAATTATACTGCACATAATTTTCTATCGTTTTTATACAACTTTCTTTCCTTTGATTATATGCGATGCAAATTATAAATAAAAGGGCATCAGTAAATAAACCATTGGATACAGCATGTGGTTAATTTTATAATTAATTAAAAAAAAAAATTTGTATTTTTTTACTGTTTTTATTTGAGAAAATTCAGTTTTGATTTAAATGGAAAAATATCAGAAAACAAAGAAAACTACATGTGAGATGTGTAACTGGATCGTAATTGGGTGTGATTGGATTGAAATATTTGAAGCACAAGTTGGAGAACACACAATTTTATTTACACATTCACAAACACCACACACATACAATATTTAACACATTTAAAAACATGTAATTTTAGATTCGTGGAAGGATTCCACTTCTAAGCCGAAAACCTGAGACTCAGCTACGCGCGGGTGTGCGAAATATACTTCCTCTCCGGGTGAGAGTCTGTAAGCCAACTCCATTTCTACTGAACGCCACAGGGCGCACTGTCGCAAATGCGTAGGAGGACGCATGGTTACACATAAAATATTTGAAAGTTATACAATAAATGTAATGAATGAATAGATTTGCAGTTATTTAAGCTATATTTATTAGATCATGTTTAATTATTCCATATTATTTGCTCAGAATGAAATAAAAATATAAATGGGTCTTGTAAATGAATGTAAAAATTTTTTTCATAAATTAAGTTAATTTTTCTTATGATAGTAAGATATAAAGAAAATATATCAGTATGACCAACATCGAATTAGATATAATTAAACTTGCTGTCATTTTTTGGAGCTTTTTCAGTCATTTGCAGTAAAGTATACACTCAAGAGCCAAAACATTATGACCACCCCTACATTTTGCAATGAACTCACCTGGATGACGTGGAAGGCACGTGATCAGGTGGAAGTGGTGTTTAACTGGTATTAAGTGGTGGTATTAATCCATGCCAAGGCGGGTTGAAACTGTGTTGCGCGCCAAAGGTGGGCTAACTCGTTATTGACAGGTGGTCATAATGTTTTGGCTCTTGAGTGTAAATGATCATGATAAATTCTAGAATATTTATTTCTTTTTTATCCACTTCTATTCCTAGCTCTCTTGCATTATTATTAATCCCTTTTATTCATTCATCACTTGTTATATATATATAATGAGAAAAGCAATTAATATATGTGCTCCGTTTTAAGAACAACAGATAAAAATATGTAATATAAAAGAATTTTGACTTTTTTTATTAACAACAAGAACTTCTTTACTCATTAACCTGCCTGTTTTAAAGTTTAATGATAATTGACAACAGTTTCAAAGTCACCAACTCATACTTTTACGTACAGTTAACTTCCACTATTTCATCAATTCTGATGAATTATAACTGATTCGGTAAAAATCTAGAATCCTGCACTCCTTGTTCCAAATACATCTCCAGGATGCCAAGTTAACATAATGAATGCAGCAGTTAGTTTTCACTGTAAAAGATATTAAGCCAAAATCCATCACTATGACCTCAAGTCGCCCAATAAATAAACAAAATGGCTGCCGAAGTTCAGTCCGTTGTAAAACGCTCTCGCCAAAAATCGCTATTGCGCCAGCATTAGTAGCTAGACAGCTATCGCGTCAAATTGTATTCCATAAATTGCTTTTCCATCAAATTTTATTGTTTTAATGCCAAATATTATCACTATCCTACTGAAATTTTATTCCCGAAATGATTTTAGGCCAATATTAATCATTTTATCGCCAAATATTTTCACTTGGCGAAATTTTATTTTTAAATTGCTTTTACTCAAAATCTATCACTTTATAGCCAAATTTTATCACTGAGAGAAATTTTATTTCTAAAATGTTTTTCCGCCAAATATCATCGCTTTAATGTCAAATTTTAGCATTGTTTTGCTAAAACACTACACGCCTAAATTGTTTTTACACCAATTTAGGCATGTTTTTATTGGCAAAATTTTACCACTATTATGGCAAAATGTTAATGATTTGCTTTTATGTCAAATGCCATCTTTTTAACTCCAAAATCTATTAACATTTTGAAAAGTGTTATTCCTAAATTCTTTTACGCCAAATTATTATGTGAAGTTCTTTTTTGCTAACTCACAAAAATGTATCATTTTAACAACGATAATAATCGCTATTAAGATAAAATCACACCAAAATTAATAGCTAATACGCCAATTTGTTTTCTATTACGTCGTCAAAAAATATTTATTGTTGTTTACGATGCCAAATTCGAATGATTCGACAAAACAATATTAAAAAAAAAAAAAAAAAAGAAGTATCAGAGAATAACTTACATTTTATTCTGATAAGTTCTTTGTTGGTGGCGAAAATCATCTTTTTATTGCCTCACTAAAAACCTATCCTTGCATAGCCATATAAACTGAATGAAGAAAAAAAGAACATCACAAAAACACAGAAAAATTTGATACTTTCTAGCAGCCATTTTCTTCTGTGAAGTAAGGTTCTAAAATTAAATAGTTACATTTTACCACGAATTCAAATAACAGTTGGCCCAAAACCTTAACTATATCACCAGCATTAAAAACCCCACAAAACCGCAGAAAATTTAATGCTTTCGAGCAGCGTTTTCGCAGTGAGCTAACGTTCTAAACATAAAAAGTAACAATTTTTGCGCGAATTCAAATAACGGTTGCCACTAAACTTTAACTATGTTAACAGTATTGAAAAGAAAAATAACTTTTGATAATCAAATAGAAGTTATAAATAAAAAGTAAAAAATCGTGTTTGTTGTTGATTTCGTATTTTCATGAGTGGCAACATCATAAAAATTCTTTATATTCTGTATCAGTGGCTGAAATACGTTATAAGAACAATCTCGGAATAATTTATCGGAATTATTTATTTTATATTTTATTATTTATTTAATAAATAAAAATTTTGCAAAAGTAACAATAAAATAGTAATTATATTATTGAAAAAGAAGTTATAAATTCCTCTAATTACAGTATTGTAACTCTAAAGAAATTGACGGAACCCGAAATATTCCGGGCTGCAAGTTTAGCGACTTTGTCAGGGATACAGTAGTCTAGATTTTAACCATTGCTTTTTGTCTTGTTATTTTTTTCACAGCATCAATGCAAATGTCCAAAACATGCTGGAGACTTTTTGTAAGAAACAGTTGGGCACCCTGTGAAAATAAATATTTAAACTTAAATGAACTATCTTTTACACAGTTCACAGTTAAAGGTAGGTTCCAAATTTTATTTGAATATCAAGTAAATAATTGTTCAAGGTGTTTTTTTCAAAAAAAGATTTTTTATTTTAAAAATATGGATAGACATTTAGCTTAAGTATCATATTTTTTATACTTAAATTAATTTTGCAAATATACATTAATTTTTGAGTTTATTTTTTTTCATAATTCATTCTAATACAACCTGAGGTTAACACAGCTTGCATGCATAATTACAATGACGGAGATAGCTTGATGGCCGAATGGCTAGCGCTCTGGCTTTCGGTACCACAGGTATCGGGTTCAAATCCCGGCTTTGAATTATAGGTGTTTGAATTTTCAAGTGGTTCGAATCCACTTTAAGCTGTAGGTAGAGCGCCCAACAATTTATAATTTTCATTGTAAATATACAAAATGAATTGGGCATTGTTATTCGCGTCCGTGGTTACCATCAAGTTAGGGAGAAACTTTTGCAGTGCCCCCTGGGTATGCAGAAAGTGAGTAACATTGTGCATGCCGTTATGGCGAAAGATCACAGGTCTATTTGCCAGATGCATTAGAAGAAAAAAAACATTTGAAAAAAATGTATTTTAATACGATTTTTTTTTTTCAAACATAAGATTACAAAAAACTTCTTAATCGGTCATAAAAAAATTTAATCACATAAAGTGAATATTTATTCCATTTTTATTTTTTTCCTTCAAATTTAGTCATTTATTGCAAAGTTTGGTCTTGAAAATTTTGTGATCTTACATTTGAAAAAAATGGATAAAAAGTTTGGATAAGATGGATGGAATAAATATTTCAGTACTTATCGTCCTCATTTTCTGTGGCATAATACATTTTTATCGTTATTCTTTTATTCTGTGCATAATAAAATGAAAATTTTTGTTTGAAAGTCAGTACGGGAATATGAATATACAACATTTGAAAAAATGAGAAGTTTTTATTTATTTTTGCCTCCGAGCATAAAAAAACAAACATTCTTAGTGCTAATTGTTCCCTTTCCTCCTTCTTTTCGTTTTTTTTCATTCAAAATAAAGTGGTTATTATTTTTTTTTCCTTTTAAACGGTTATCTGTGCCTCCTTTATCAAAAATTAGTTAGGTTCGCATCCTTTTGTAAATTTTAAATTTAATTTTGTAGTTGTATTTTTACTTTGCATATATTTTTAAAAACTCTGATTAAAGATATATTTTCACAAATAAAAAATAAATATTGCAGCAAATTTTTTTGTAGTAGGAATTTTTGACAGATTAATTTAGATTTATGTTGTTAAGAACACAATAAGAAAATTATTAAGGCATGAGGCCTGCTATTATAACAATACTCAATATAAAAAAAAAAAAAATTTGTATCACAGCTAACGGATTATTTTTAGTAAATCAATATTCAAATTCTGTTCGTTATTATATATATATATATATTTTATATATATATATATATATATATATATAATTCTTTCGACATTTCATGGTTCTATTTATATCTCAAGAATTAATTAAAGAAAATATTAATTAATTTTTTATCATTTCTCTAGTCTTCTGGAATTTTATTTTTTTGAAATCATATAAGAATTGAGGAATATTATTATGCAGAGAAATTTAATAATTCATTTAGTAGATTTTTTTTTAAACATGAATGGAGAATTTAATTAAATCTGAAACTTAAAAAGAAAAAAAAAATGATGAAATACCAAAAACGTAATAAAAAATGACAGCTATGACATTATATATATCAAAAAAATAAAAAAGAACAGCAGAAGAAAAAAATAAAAACTGGCCAATATTGTATTATTATATTTTTTTTTCACTAAGATGGAAAAAAGAAAAAGAAAAAATCACTCGAAAAGCGAAAGATATTTGATCGGAACTGACAATAAAAAGAGTCGAAAAGAAAATTCTTTTTTTTTTTCTTTAAGATGACTTTGTGAAAGGCTGTCGAAAGAGTCAAATGAGTGAACGACGAAAAACTATTCTAGAAATGTTTGCAGAATTCTTTGCAAAACAATAAATTGCAGATTTTTTTTTTCTTCTTTTTTTAAATAACGAAAGTTCAAAATAAGGTATTGAGCACCCGAACTTGAAGAAAGAGTAATATAAAAGAAAGCAAAGGAAAAAAAAAAGGTGAAGTTCTAAAAATGTTCACAATTGTTATTTTCGAACGTATTCGGAATTTTATATCTCATTAAGTTGTGCAATCAAAAAGCATTTTTTTTTTTAAAGAAGCACTTTCGCTTTAAAAAAAAACATTTTCATTGCATAAAAGAGTTTTCTGTTTCAATTCTTTGTTCCTTAGCTCAAACAAATGATTCCTGCTGATTTGAAATCAAGTTTCAAATTCATTATTTATTCTGTTTAATTGTGTTAGTCGTCGTTTTACAATCCTTTCGACTTTTTTCAGTAGCATTTAACAAGCCTTTGAATTTATTTGTAATTAACTCAATGTTTTTTTCAACAAGTCAGATATAGTAAAATATTTTAAACATGTATATTTCAAGTATTGTACCAGAAAATAAAAACCCACCTAAATATAGATAGAATTTATGAAAACAATATTTATAAACATATTTCTGAGTCAAACGAACAAAATAATTTTTAAGGAAATAATTAATTTGTTCATTATTTTTATTATAACATATATCTTCTATTTTAGCTATTTGAATTAATCATATTGATTAAAGAATAATAAAAGTAATTGTTGGACCTAAATAAAAAATTTTATTTGAGTACTTCAATTATTTTTCAAAAATTTGAAAATCTGATTATAAACATGCTACGATTGCATTTTTCATTTTCTTTATATGAACGTGATAAATTGTAGACAATTTTTAAAATGGGTACATTAGTTCAGTAAATCAATGTCGTTTGTACCACTACAATTTTGACAACAACGTCTGGAAGGTTCGCACCCTCCAGTCATTTCTTTGATTCTCACAAGGAAATTTTAAAAACTGCTTATTATATGTTATTATCTTTAGAATAAATTATAGCTATTGTCTGAAATAATACCGAGCTTCTTTTATTCTAAAGAACCTTAAAATTGCTCCAGGCCCTTTTTCTCAGAAAGGATTAAGAAAGTTAAAATATCTTAAACGAGTAAGAACATTTTAAATAATGAAAAGGACCTATAATATCGTATTCATAAATAGCTGTATGTTTTTCTCGTATAAATTGGATAAGATTTGAGCGAAACAAACCCTACACTTATTTCTGAATTTCCATTCTAAACTTCATCAAAAAAATATTGTATTTAAGTATTCTAACTATAAAATCTATCATGGCTTTTAATACTTTTCTGTAATAAAAACAATAATCTTGGAAATTTCCTTTTACACCCTTGTTTAATCTTGGAAATTTCCTTACACTTCCACTTACTTGTATTTAAATATTTTAACAATAAAATTTATCATGGCTTTAATACTTTTCGATAATTAAAAAACAACAACCTTGGGAATTTCCATTTACAATCTACACTTCCACTTACTTGCATTTAAGTATTCCAGCAATAAAATTTATCACGGTTTTAATGCATTTCTCTCATAAAAAAACATAATCTTGAAATTTCCTTTTGCAATCTACACTTCCACCTTCGTTTCGAAGTCGTTAATAATTTTAAACACAGCATTACTAAATCAGATCTTGTGTCATAAAATCGTAGACAACCAATGAGATGCATTCCAATTCAAAATGTTGCTGAAACTTCAAGTGTTATTTTAGCTGAAATTAAATTAGCTTTAGAAAGTAAGCTTTAGATTGAATAGCCTTGAGCTAATACACATCATTTACCTTCTATTTGATAGAGTGGTTGGTTTAAACTCAATGTTTATTCTTCTTAATAAATAGAGAAATTGCCGCCAGTCAAAAGCACTGAAGAGAACTCCTTTCGAATATCATAATAGAGTAATTAGAGATAATTACGAGAATGCTCGACGAAAATGAATTCCAGAGAATATTAACTATATGTAAAGTAAATATTTGAAACAAATAATTTTAAATAATTCAATTTGTTTCAATTCAAGAGAAACGCCCAAAGCCATATATTGATGAGTTTAAAAGAATTTTATATTTTTTTTTATTATTTAAGTATTTTCTATATTTTATTTGCCTGTTGGGTAAATTTTAATTTTTGCTTCACCATGTATAATTTAAAAGAATATTTTCCAAGAAAGAATACAAATAAATAGAAAACTTATTATAGGAGAAATTTATTTGCTTTAAGGGATTCATTATACTGAAAGAATTGATCATATTTTTTTCTAGTAAGAATAGTTTAAAATAAAAATCAATTTAATTGTACTACTGAATAATAAAGTCATGATGATTTAATAGATAAACTGGGGAAATTGATGCCTTTAAGCTAATATCAAAACCTAAGATTTATTCGTTATTTATATTACATTAAATATATTAAAATTGTTTTTATAAAATAAATGCTCTGAAAATCTTAGTTTGTTATACAGAAAAGTTATACAGAAAATTCAACTCGTAGCCCTGTGGTAACGAGTGGACCCGGTGGAACGTTCGAATCTGCTAGTTGAGTTCATAGCATTCATGGCTTTCAGAATTTGGTAGACTTGATGGAGCTTGTGGTAATGTGTGTTAAGTATTTATAGTCAGGCTGGCGGCTTGGTGGGTGTTTACATGGTTTATTCTTATACGATAAGCAAATGCGTTGCACCTACCCTTAGAAGTCCTCCTGAAAGCAATCTCATTTACTGTTATTGGGATATTTGGGGCATATATATGTGAAACAACAGGCTCATAGATGTTCAACAACAATAACAAAAAATTACACGGAAAATCTCTCGGTTTCATTTTAAAAATACAAGCTAGTAAATAAGATCAGTATAGTAGATATAGAATATTAGGCTGTTAAACATTAATTTAAATTACTGAAAAACACGTATGTTGAACATGAGTTTTGACAGATTAACACTTTTGATAAAAAAAAAACTCAAAAATGTATTTTAATTTTGCATCCCTCAAATTTTGTATCATTGAATAACTTTTGAAATTTCTTTTTATCTTGAGTTCACAATTTTCTTCATTATCAAATGAGCATTAAATGATGATGTTGTGCCTGTTTGAGACATAATCAGAGAGAACTGCAAATTGATATGTTAGAGTAGTAGTTATCCTTAAAATTATCTGAATAGAGATTTTCTTCAATATGTTTTCCTACAAAAATGTTCACATTTTGCCAAAATGGCAAGCAGGTGAAGATTTGATTAGAATGCAAGTTCTGTCTCTTGTCTATAATGGCCCTTTCTGTGCACCAGTATATGTTTGTTTGTATGTCACTGTAAATAATTGTTCTTAAACGTATAATTGTTTTGAATGTAGTTTTCAGATTTGGTTCATTCAATTTGACTTGTGTTTCTTTTAGCATGTATCTTGCTACAGAATTTGAATCTAAAAATGTGATGCAAATGAATTATATATCTCAGCTAATTGACTGACATTTTTGGCCAATTTATCAAGGTTTTCATTAATTGAATGTCGAAATGTGCAAGTAAGCATCTTAAGAGGTAAGACATCCCATGTTTGCAGATTGCCCTCTTCAGCTTTTTCACGCAATGACAACTTTTTTTTTCAAAAAAATTGAAATAAACTTAAATCATTTAATTTTTCCTATAAAAATTTTGGATCTTTATAATACTTACGTCAAAGATCGAAACCATTAATAAACTTTAATAGTTGAGAAATTATACCTGCAAAAACCCTTCCATTTCAATTAACAGTTTACTTAAAAGTTATCCAACCTTAAAATTTATAATTTTTTATCTAGCTTTCAGTTTTCTAGACAGTTTTTTTTCTTTCGTTAAAGATCCCACATCACAACACCCCATATTGAAATAATAATTGACCCAAAGAAAATCCATCGGTCCATTAACCAAAACTAATTTTCTCTCGTGATTAGTTAAAAGCTGATGACAACTGCTGAAAATGCAAATTAAAAGTTTCAAAGCATTTCGTGTGAAACAATTACAACATCGCTAAAAGCTTTTTGATTTTTAGGGTTGAGTGATACATGACTATCAATTTGCATTTGAAATAGATGAAATTCTGACTCTATTTATTTTTTTTATTGAGCTTCAAGCTCTTCCTTCAAAATCATTACTAAGTGAAATAATCTTTTAGCTATTAATGGAATGCATATTCGGGATCATGAGTTCATGTGATAAAATAGGACCATTTTATTCATAAATAAAATAATTTCATTTAGATATCGAGCTTGTATTTTTAAAAATGAATGTCAGGAAATCTTTTTAAAAGGTAATTTGAATTATTAACGTAAATATTAATGGATACTTTTCTAGTAGCAGTGTAAATGCCGCCAATTCATCGCCAAACATATCACAATAAAAACGAGATCAGAAGTTTAAATCATTGGCACGAATATTTCCTGGTTGTTATATGTAGATTGGCGTGATGTAAAAATTCATAAAAAGTAAATTTTATGATGGTAATAGAATGTTAATTTTATAATCCAATTGTTTTGTTTGCATTAGAAATGTTGGATGTCTTCTACTGATCAGAATATAGGAAGAATATTCCAAGGTCTTTATATGGCGATGATTCAAACACTCCATCCTCCTTTTCAAAACCACTGATATCCAAATCCCTAAAATCCATTGAATTAACTTGTCGATTTTTGAACTGAATAAACAAATTCAAGATTCCAAAAGCCAAACTAGCATCAGTTATTTATCTTCATATGAAATTTGATGAATAAGTTTTTTTTGTCCTCACTCTTTAGCAAATTTCCCTCTTCCTTTTTGCATTTTGGTATTCTTTAAACAGAAATAATGCTGACAAATCGATAAATTATGTTAACTCGAATACAGCCTATATAATAAACTCTGTGATGAAAAAAAATTATCATATTCCCTTGTCTTTTCTAAAATACCAAATAATGCCTAAATATACAAATAGGTTTACTTATGCAAGCAAATAATACGAAATATAGCCATAGACTATATTTTTGCTGAAAGGATCCTGTGGCTTACATAACGGTTGATATGCTTCCTGCAAATAATTCTTTCTCAATAAAAAAGAGAAAAATAAGTATACCGGATTATTTTTCAGCCTATCATATAGTGGATATTTATTTCCATGAAAAAGTCCAGAATCTTTGGTGGTCATATGAAATTTCATATCGGATATTAAAGGGACCTAGGGAATATTTCGGAAATTGTATATTGTATATGAAAAATGAAAATATATTTATTCTTATTTAATCTTCATACATACTCGTTGATATAAAAGTATAAATGGAAGCTTTTTAATCATACTCGATATTTTTTATTGTCTAGATAAACTCTGATCTCATTATCTGGCAACCAATCACTGCTTAGATAGCACAACAATATTATTAAATAATTAATTTGTACTTACTTAGCAATAGTATTGTCGTAAAAGAAAACCTATTCATTTTAGCTGATATAAAAAAGAAAAATATTTAAGTATGAGCTTTCGAGTATTTCATTTTGGAATATAATTACGTTTTCAATGTTATTCTCAATTTAAATACATGATTCACGATAAGAGAATTACTAAAAGCTTTCAATTTTAAAAGTAAAAAACAGCGACACGAAATCGTGATTCAGAAAGGAAAAAAACTGCATTTGATTTTCCGCTCTGATTTCCTCTTAGCTGAAAAAGAGAGCGATATTATTTTTATTCATTCATAATTGAATCATCTGCGAAGAACCAAAAGTCCAAAATCATACATTTGATGCGAGGAAGATTAATTCCGGTTTTATAGTAGATCGAAAGTTTTTATTCATGCATTAACGATTCATCGTCTTATTTTGAATTGCGACTTTAATATTTAAATCTCAGAAAATTAATAAATTCTCAAATCTGTCTCAAACTGTTATAGAAGGAATTATATTTACAAATAGTCATGAGCCATTCCCAACATTCCATAAAAAGTTTACATTTTTCAAAGATTAATTATTATTACTGTGGAGAAACTGGAGAACCATTCCATTGTGCAACTACTTGTTCTTTTAAATATTCGAAGCATCTTAAAGTACCTCTCAACATTTTTACATTCAGTGGTATAGAAATAAAATGTACAACTCATGGAACTGATGGAAAATCATCAATTTAATAAACTTCATGGAAGAAAATAATAATTAATTATACCAAAACCCATTACTTCTAAGTTATTAACTTAATTTTCTGTGCCAATCCTTTCCCTTCAAACAACAAGATTCTGTTATTTCTTTCTTCAGTTGTCATAATAATTGTATGTTATATCATACCATATTTTTATATCATGTTTATTATTTATAATTTTCGTTACACTTACATATACATAAATATATGTCTATGTGTGTGTGTATACAAGGTAATTTAGTGGTCATGGACAAACTTTTAAAAAGAGGGGTACAGCTTACTAAAACATACATTCTTTGTATAGAATTTATGTATGGGATGAGAGTGACGCTGGAGTACGAACACGAAAATTGATACACGACCAGAAAAACATTGTTTCTTTTTATGAACATTATTACAAAGTGCTTCTTTGATTGAATGTTTACAATAAATGCTCAAAATTGCGAACGCCGCAGTAAAACATGCTTGGTAGCGTCGAAGTGGTGATTGGCGAACAGTTCCAAACATGCCTAGAATTTCGCGCACTCTTGTTGCCACAATGGATAGTCGAGCAATGATATCTAGAAAAGAGCTGGAATCTCGTTAATGAAATCACAGTTGCAAACACAGAAAACAACTAAATACAGGAAATCGGGGCTGCCAGCCAGAGGAATAGAAACTTGTCACGTGACGAGTGTGAGTTGCGGCAATGCGCCTGGCTATTGCGAGAAAATTGATTGAAAGTGCTTTCCTCAATGTGTCATTTCCTACCATACGTTTCTATACAAAAAATGTATATTTTAGTAAGATGGCCGATGTCTCAATTTGTGCCATGACTTTTGAGTCACTTTATTATATACTCATGTCCATAAATTAAGGATAATGAAGTTCAGGCAAAGAAAGAGACAGAAGCAAAACAAATTTGACTTATTTGTAAAGTCTATTTATTAAACAAAAGGTAAAGAGCAAAAAGATGCTATATGTTTGACATAATTAATAAAAATTGCGATTTTTACTCCCTGGAGCAAATTTCAAAAAGAACCTATTTACAAAAAACAGTATAACATGGTTAGTATGATGGTTAACATGGAGTATGTCTCCCGGACGATGCAATACAGGCCTTACAACGCCTAGGCATGCTGAGTATCAAATTATCAATCTGATCTTGGGGAATATTACACCACTCATCAAGCAATGCCCTCCGAAGTTCCGGTTGACAGGTGGGAGGAGGTTGACGGGCTGCAATTCGTCGGCCAAGCATATCCCACACATGCTCTATTGGATTCAAGTCCGGTGAGTATGCTGGCGAATCCATACGGGTGATATCCTCCAATTGAAGGCATTCGTCTACAATGTTTGCACGGTGAAGACGGGCGTGGCCATCCATAAACAGAAATTTAGCACCCATGGCCCCGAAACAAACGTACATGTCTTGTTCCAGAATGGCATCCCGATAGATGTGGCCTGTCATCGTTACACTCTGAACATGCAGGTCAGTTCTGGAACCAAGAATAATTCCTCCCCAAACGAGCTATCCTGTACCACCGTAACGGTGTCGTTCAATGTTGTTCTCTTGGTGGTAACGGGTACCTGGCGCTCTCCATATGAAAGTCCGGCGAGAATCAGACTGCAAACTAAACCAGGACTCGTCGGAAAAACACCACACCAGACCACTTACACTCTCTACTCCAGGTTAATCGCAGTCGACAGTGAGTTGCGGTAACTGGAACATATCTGACAGGCCTACGAGCATATAGACCAATGTGCCCTAAGCGTCTGTACACGGTCTGCCTAGAAACTGTCGTACCGGTAGCTGAAGAGAGCTGACGACACAGGTCAGATGCTGTGTTCCGTCTGTTTCTTTTGGCAGTAACTGCTAAATACCGGTCCTCATTCGGCGTTGTAACTCGGGGCGACCTGTGCTGTAACATTTTCTCACATTACCATCATCTTGGAATCGTTGCCAAAGCCTGGAGATGACACTCTGGGCGATTCCAAGTTCCTCGGATACTTCCAGCTGGGTACGTCCACATTCCAGTCTTCCGATAATTCTACCACGTAAAAAATCATCCAAATGCTTCCTTTGTGCCATAACTATGCGGTTATTGCACTGAAAGGCTTTTAAAGCGCCATGAACAATTTTACTTCTTTGCTACCATTCCTTATATACCCCTCTCTTACACTCTTGTCATTGTGACGTACTATCCGCGCCATCTGGTGGTTTCCTGTAATTTGCATATTCTTCTTCAAGATGTGTGTGTGATAATTCTACAGGTGAAATTTTTTATTTTAGAGTTCAATTTCTTTGTGATTCTGAATTATCCTTAATTTATAGACATGAGTGTATATATATAATTTCAAATGATATTATTCTTCAATTATGTAAATATAAATCGTTGTCATTGAAAAATATGAAATGCATTGGAACCTCCTTATACTGTTTTCTGAAATGGCTGTTTGTGAAAGTCATAGAATTTCGTGTGAACATCATAGAATACTTAGGTTAATCTTACAGTTTCTTTTTTTATTGTCTAGTTTTCACTCCATACTGTGTTGGGCATTTTAAAAATAAAGTAACAGTACAATAACAAACAAAACACATTTTCACCAAAATCATAGCTCTAATCTTAATTACTTAATCCTTTTATTTTTGTAGCTTTTGTTTTTATTGTAAATATAATTTAAGTCTAAAAGTCAAAAATTGATTTTAAAACTTTATTTAATTTTTGAATGCATGGCATTTAGTTTTATTTACACTTAATAATTTTTTTTTTTCTTAAAAAATTATCATTTTATATAAAATAGATTAATACGCATCTCATCAATGATATGCTCTAAATTTTATTTTAAAAGAAGCTTTAAAAATATAAATGCAAATCTAGCAAAACAGATTAAAAATTTTATCGTTCACATAAAACGCAATACCAATAAATTGAAATGCGAAGCATCTTTTTTATAATAGTTTATGAAAAGCAGAAAAGCACATAAAATAAAAATCCTTTTCACGCCTGCCGAAATTTTATTTATTACTGTTATAAAATTCTTTACAGCTTAAAAATATCAGCAAAAGCAAATATCCTGCTGCCATAAAATTCATAAGTTTTAACCTACCTTGGTGCATATTTTTAAGCCCATTTTATGTCTTAAAGTAAATATATATATTTATATATATATTGAAAATGAAAATTTCAAAAACCTTCCCACGACTTATTCAAGGTAAAAACTATAACAGTCTGCAAGAGAATATATTTTCTATTTTTCAGCAGACTTTTATCTCGAGCGGCGAGCTGATACGAGCAATTTGAGCGCAGTGATTTATTATTCGGGCAAGTCTCATTTCGCTGAATATCGCTGTTAGAGTCAAAGTTTTCATATTTCAATGTTTTTCGAAGAAGCCTCATTTTTGGCAAAACAAACAAAAGTGTAAAGAAAAAAAAATTGCTTGGTAAAAACTTTCTTGTCCTATTTTTGTATTTTCAGCTCGTTAATAATAATAGAATGGAGAAGTTTTTCTAGAGGAACCAAATAGATTTATCCAGCGCTTTTATCTCGTGCTTTATTCAACATAAATATATACATATATATTTTTTGAATATTGTTGGGCCTCATGTGAATACTACAGGCAGTCCCCTAATTGGGGCTGATGGTGGATATTATTTTTCGAGAAGACTTTTATGGGGGAACTGACGCGCATTTGTGTGTAGTATGGGAGAAAGCCCTGAAAACACCCACCATGCAGCCTTAATCAATATACGAGACACTGCACACTTATAATTATTATAGATTCTCCTCGTTTCTGAAGCGGCCTGATGGCTAATTGATTAGCGCTCTGGTCTTTGGTACCACATGCTTCAGATTGGAATCCTGGTAGTGGCATGGATGTTTGTGAGTGGTTCAGAATCCATGTTAAACTGCGACAAACCAATTTTCCTAGAATAAAAGAAGAAGAATTTTATTAGTTTTAATAAGAGTCGTATAGAGATAGATTAGTAAGATATTAATCTTGCAATTTTAATTTTTAACTTTTACGAAGATATTAATAAAAACAATTTTTCATGAGCTAATGATATGTTTACTAGACAATGATCTTGAAATATGTTGTCAATTTTAAAATATATCTTCTGATCCCACTTTTGCAAACTTAATTATTATAAGTATTTCCAAACGTAGGTATTCATAATGAAATTCTAATTTTATTTTTCGATAGTGCAACGATTAACGTTAAATTACTGGATTCTTCCGTTAATTTTGAATGAAATTAATAAATGATGTTCTATAAAATGTTACTGTAAAAATACTGTAATTGATCATTTGATATTTTCTTTTAAATATCAGTGATTTTGATTTCTTTGATTATCTTGTTTTGATATCTTTTCCATTAAACATGATAGCAATACCTACAAAAAAATTCAACTTATTGGAATTTAAATGAACTTTTTCAAACAAAAATCACTAAAATAATACCGTTGTTTTTAAATATTGGGTCATAAACTTGAGGTTATTCTACACTAATAAAAATAATAAATTTTAAAATTTAATAAAAATAAAAGAATTTAAAATTGGTAAAAAAAAAAATTATTTTTTTTTTTTAAAAATATCTGAACATAAATATCTGAAAATAGAAAAAAAAATATTAGTTATAGTTTCAAAAAAATTATGTGAAAATTTTTTGAAAAAAATTCTAAATATCCACTAAGACAAAAAATATATATTTCAAAAAACATTAAATTAATTCTTTTGCTATTAATAAAATAGTATTTGAAAGAATTATAAGAATCGAATTAAATGTGGTAATTCCAATTTATTAATGTTACATTTGCAAGAGAAACAATTTCCTCGAGAGAATAATGATAAATTAAATGACGCTGAAAAACTTTTTATTCATCAAAAATTAAAGTTTAAAAAGGCTTTTTTTTTTTTTTTCACTGCGGATTAATAAATCAAATTGTACTCCAGAGATTCTACAATTGCAGCTAGTAGGGAAAACTGTTTAAATAGTCTTAATTATGTGATAGAATGCGATTTAGAAATTTCCTTTGGGAATACCTGCAGTTAGAAATTTCTTTGCTTTCGTGATTAAATGGAGTGTATGCTTTCCATTCTAAGCAATTAATTGTTTAAAAATTATTGCATTTTATTTCACGATGATTTAATTTAATCTGGAAGTTTATGCACTTTTAATTGTTTTATTTCAGATAAACAAAATATCCAGCTAACTATATACCTATCTATCTATCTATGTATATATATATGTATAGTGTGTGTATATACACATGTATATATATATGTTGTATATGTATATATATATATATATATATATATACATATATATATATATATATATATATATATATATATATATATATATATATATATATATATATATATATATATATATATATATATATATATATATAATTGGGGACGTATTTTTGCAGACTGAATAGTTTTCGAAGGAGGACACAATTTTAAAAAATGTATTAAAACTAAAATCACTTCTTGCACGAATTTTGAGACACCCTTTATGTATTTTTTTCTCAAACATTTTACAGTAGGCATGAATGTTTTGTAATAATCAATTCATTTATTTTCATTATCATATTATCAAAAAATAAATAAATGGACTTATTCCATATACCGAGTATCTGAGAATTACTAACAAATATAATTATGTAAAAAAAAGAAGGTATAGTAACAAAATAGTTTTTATTAATTTATAATGTAGGTACATAAGTTCAAAAATATCGTTGCCCAATCCTTTGGTTGTGACCATGCGATACTTGTCCAAACAATACTTGATTTCATGCCATGTATTAACAAGCATCGGAAACGTTCGTAAAGAAATACTCATGTCATGCGATACTTGTCCAAACGATATTCGATTTCATGCCATGCATTGCCAAGTATCCGAAGTCTTAAATAATCAATACTATTTTAATACTTACAGATTAGTACAAGGTGTTTGATGAAAACAATTTTTATGTAATCCCACATTAAATTTTCTAATGTAATTCACATGAATTTTCTAATGAAGTAATTTTTCTAATGAAGACTCATTCTGGAAGTATTCTTTTATATTTCATAACGCCTCTTAAATGTGGTATTAAATAAAGTATTTTCGAAATGATGCACTCTATTTTCTATTCGTACTTTTTTTTTAAAATTCGATTGAAATTTTGTTAACATACTTTTTATTAATAGAGGGATCATTTTATTTTCAATCGAAACAATGATAAAAAATATCTAAACACTTTAAAAATATCTAGTACTAATCGAGTATTACCAAAGAATTGCACATCGATATTTATGAGTTTATTTAATTACGCTATAAATAAATAAATAATACTTTTGTTACTATATTTTTTTACTTAATTTTTAACGTGTGTGTAACAACTAATATATCTTTTAAATACCTATATATTTTTCTATCCACGAAAAGGAAAAAGGAAAAAAAAGGAGTACTGAATAGTTTAAAAGTAGCTCAATATTTCTATTGTTGTTTCTATTTTTTTCGACCAACAACTGTTAGTTTGTTTTCTATCGAAAACAACTAATATCGTATAGACGTAAACAAAATAATCCAATTTATTTGTCTGTCTTATTAGAACTGACCATCGACAAACTGGGACTTTCAAATAAAACATGGGATTTATTTTTATAGCTTCTAAGATACCAGTTTGAAAACAGTTTGGGTTGCATTTCGAAAACAGTGCAGATTAAATTTACGTAGCCAATGTACATTCCTTTCATCCTTTCACTGACGTAAAACAATCATTGCATTTTCAGCATTCTTAGAACGTAAGAATATTATAATATAATAGCTGAGAAATTCTAACGCTCTGGTTTGGTTGTCGCTCTACGGTCATTTCGTGCACACGTTATGCATGCTAGACCGGGACTTACAGTTTAATGTGGATTCCGAACCACTCACAAAACATCCATACTACAGCCGAATTCGAACTTGAAGCTTGTGGTACCAGCCAGAGCGCTAGGTAATTGGCCATCAGGCCGCTTCTAGCGCTTTGGTGCTCAGTGTCACAGGTTTCGGGTTCGAGTTCTGACGGTGCTATTGATGTTTGTAATGGTTTGTAATCCACTTTAAACTCTAGGTCTCTTTCTAATATGACTGTAGAGCATGGGAACGCTATCCCGTAAAAAGAAAACATCTCCTGTCTGTATGCAGGCACTTGTCACCACACTCTTCTGAAGAGGAAAAACCTGAGAAATTAATAAATGAAAACTTATCATATGTTACATTAAGTAATTTTCACAAATAGGGGGAGCAAGGCTATTGGTAAGTAGTTTACAAATTTGCTGCAATTCACAGCCCTAATCCTTCCATTAAATATTTATTTTGTTCTGTGAAACTACCTTAATACCTCCCAGGAAAGAGTGAATGGTCAGATTTAAGGAGTGATGATATTAATTATAACATTATTTGTTAATTAATCGTTAACGTTAGTTTCACTAACGTTATTTGCGTTAGATCCTCACATTATTTTGAAAATAATGTGAGGATCATTATTTTGAAAATAATGTGAGGAACTAATACAAATAATGTTAGTGAAGCGTTCGTTATTTGAAACTAATTATATTCAAAGCGATAAGAATGAGCCAAATGTAGTGACGTGACACTAAATTTAAACATCGCGCTTTTCGTACATTACAGTTATATGTCGATTTTTCAAATGTCTTGTCTAAAGGGTAAATAATTTAATGGCGACTTTTGTTTCAGTATCTTTGCTTTGAAATAATCTGTCATTGAAATGTTCAATAAAAAAAGCGTATTTTTTTCTCAGAATTTCCATGACAACGAATTATTACTATTATTATTTTTGAAGCAATGAGTTTAAATTTTCCGTCATATTTAAATTAAAAGAATGGGATTTTTTCTAGCATCATATTTCTATCTGTGAATATTTTTACGTTACATTTATCCCTTGAGTCAAGTTTTTTTTTTATATTTTTATGCTGCTGTTTTTCTATGAAATACTAAATCCATTTATTATTTACGTTATCAATTTAATTCGTATTTTCTTTTTATTCTGCAATGCCCTGTTATCTTTTCAAATTAATTCGGCATCACAATAACGCTGTATTTTATACGTTTCTTTAATTTATAAATATCTTTTTTAAATCTTACCTTTATTGACTGTTTATGTATGAGTTGCTCATATATGATGAGTTGACACTTCATACATAAATATTTGACGTGAATAAATAAATAATTAAGTACAAGATAATTAAAATTTAAATGAAACAAAATAAAAAATATAAATTTAAACTAAAAAGCAAAAATAAATTAAATAAGATATAAATCAAACGAAATAAAGTCTTACAAATTTATTCTTCTTATTAAAAAAGACGTATCTGCTGATTGATTCGTTATGATTGATTTCAAATTTATCTCATAAATTCATCCAGAAATAATATAAAAAAAATTTTTAACAGTTGCCATTGCTCTATCGATATTGTACTTTTAATAACGGAGAATTTCTATGAATATTTTCAAATTATTTGATTTTCAAAAAAATTATTTCAATTGTTCGTTACAAAGTTCTTTACTCTTCATTTATATCTTAATATACCTTTGGCGTCAAGCTTGTTAAATTTATGTATAGAATTCTTTTAAATTCCTTCTATTAGCTCTCACTCTCCCTATATATATCTTGTTCAAATTTTCAATCGTTAATAAAACACTTTTTATTTATCTACTCAAGTTCAAATACATTTTTTTTAACTTGAAGTGGATGACACTGGATGTTAATACAGTTTTTTTTAAATATTAATTCAGCAATTAAATTTAATTAATTAATTTTAGTTTTTTTCTTTAGATTTAAGTTGCATGTATCTACTAATAGATGGCGCCAGATAAACTTAATAAAAGGAATGAAAATTATTTATAAAGGACTTCCTGCAATATAGTGAGAAAAAAAGGAAGAATTGACTTTACAAATTTTTTTTTATATTACTTGTTTCAACACGAGTTCCTTTTACATGATTAACTTAATGATAATAAAGTAAAATATTAGTTTCAAATTATTATAATTATTTGAAATATAATTATTCACTTAATGGCCTTTTGATTATAATGTCGTTTCTTCTGCTAGTGAATAATTACATAGATCTAGAGGCATTCAGGGAAAACTTCCTTTACTTGATTAATAATTCCTCAAAATCTTGAAGGAATTTTTTTCCGCCTTTTGCTGTGATTTTCCGATTTGCTTAACAGGAATAAAAATTTGCTTATGTAAATATGCGGAAAGGCTTCATTATATGTAATTTCATTAGCTAAAAAAAAAGAACTATTTTATGTTTGTTATTTTTATGTTTAACTGACTATAATCAGCAGGCGTAATTTTCGAACCAAAAATAAAAGTTCTCGTATAATCCGATTCGCGTTTGTTCTTTGACGTACCATGTACCATCAAATTCTGTTTCCATAACCATCATACAAAACTTCTTTTAATTATAAAAATGTTTGTGATGCCATAATTATATGAAAAAGTCTATGAAAATCGAAAGAAGAAATGCTTTTATGGGGAAAAGAAAAAAGGGCGCCATTTTTCCGTTAATTTGTAATCTTCATATTTGTTAGACAAATGAAAATTTTGATTTTGAAAACTTATCCTTCTGCACAACATTTTAAATTATGAATAATTCAAAATTTCCATTTTTCATATACTTACACACATCAAGGCAGTTTGTGCGTCGCATTATGCATCCTTTATGAATTGTCTTGTTCACTTCCATCATCCACAACTGTTACGTTAAAAATATTGCTTATTTTTCCCACGCAGAAAGTTCTTTCTCATTTTTAGACGGTGGCTTTATAGGATTAATTTTTAAGAAACCTTCGAAAAAAAAAATGTCTGCGGATTATACGCAGCACTTATAGTCTGTTTCAAGAAAATCTAAAAGATCTTTTTTTATCATATAATCAGCGGAATTTTAGCGGAAATTCCAGTAGTTTAAAAAATATTATTTATGCAAAAATAGAAATAAAGCAATGAAAATAAAGGGATTTCGTTGTCTAGTGGCTTTAGGCTTTCGCTATTCGAATAACAAATTATTCAAGTGGAACATTGGGGATCTGTTACACATTTTTCACATTATTTAAATGCAATCGGCATTGCATATGGCAGATGCATTTGAAATCTTCTCACCCTCCAAATTGAATTCAAAACAGAGACTTGCTGTTTTATAGATTTATCTTGCCTACCATATCGCTGTAGTGCACATGAAGTTATCAATTTAGCTGCCTTTGTCTGATATGTAAGCTTCAGTGTGTGTTGAGTTTAATCCTCAATGTCCTGCAGTGAGGGGACGGACCTCCTATGAGAAATCTACTCATGGATGGAAAGAAAGAGGGTAGCTTCTGTTGTAATGGAGCACCAGTAGGTTAGAAGTATGACTTGTCTCCGTGCCGCTGAAGAAAGAGGGCAGTGCCTTCCGCATATATTATGGAAGAAAACCCGCAACACACCCACCGGATAGTCCGACTAATGAAGCATGATGCTTAACATCCCAAACGCCAGGAAGTTTCCTCGACTTTTGAAACAGTGCCTACAACAAAGTTTCCATCGGATTGAACCTCAGCCCTAATGCTCACCAGCGGCTAACGTTGCCTCTGAGCCACGAATTGGGTAAGCTCCAGTTCAAAACCTAAGACAGTTATAACCTACAATTTCCTACCCATATAATAAAAAGAAATGAAACACAACAATTTCTATGTTAATTTATAAGCTTTTATGATTTGAAGGCAAAAGTTAGATTCCGCCCAAACGATTTGATGAAAAAGCTGTTTGAAAAATGTTATTTCCATTTTCTTATACACATAAAAAAAAAAAAAGTTCTATCTAACGTTCAATTTAAAATATTCATGAATTTTAAAATGGAAATACTAGTGAAATACGTGGAAGAAAGTTGAAGAACGCACTGGAAAATATTTAATTTAACGAGGGAATTATTTCTACAAAATTTCTGCGTTGTATGAAAGTTTTCCAGAAGAACGAAATGGTTTTAGGATAAAAATATTAAAAGCTCCCTATTTTAGCTGACATTCTTGGCGCACATAAATTACAATTTCAGAGGATGGAAAAGAAACGCATAACTCTTAACTATAACTGTCTTTCAGTAATGAGAATTCTTTCATGCGTATGCAGCTAGAATTTTGCTGATAACATTCTTGAAAGAAAGGAGGAGGAAGCAATTTTTGAAGAAAAAGTTGAAGGATGGGTCGTTTTATTCTTTGCATCATTATTTCAAAAGCGTGAAAAATTGATATCGGTGAGAGAAAAGCTTTCTTGCAAAATGTTATTTAATGCTTTACATTAAAACGTACTATCTCATTAATTTTCTTTCAGAACAGAGATAACAACAAGTACATTACTGTTTTCGAATTTTGGATATTTTAACCTGAAGTTATTTACCAACGAAACAGCAAATATGTACCAGCTTAAAAATGAGCTCCAGTACTATACTGCTGTTTTATGTTATATAAGCTATACTGTTGTCACATTTTGCCATCAGAATTTAGAACGAATAGCCTCAAAATCCTTATCTGAAGGTATGTATCCACCTCCTTGAATCCAAGCGAATGCATTTCCGATCTAAGGATACATGGTACTTCTTCTTCATTGATGCAACAGTCCCTTGGTGGGTCAAGACCGTCTGCCTACTGGTAGATTCCGAAACAGGATATATTTTTTTTTTTACGGGGTAGGGTTGTTAGTTCTACGCCTAAAAGTCATATTAGACTGGGGCCTATGGTTTAAAGTGGATTCTAAATCACTGCAAAAGCCATGGTACAGCCCAGACTCGAACTCGAAACATGTGAAACTGACAACCAGAGCGCTAGTCACTCTGCCATCAGGCATCTACATAGTGCTTATTTACTGCAAAGGTTCAGTTTGATTATCGTTTAGATTTTTTGCTGGAATTCGAATCAAACATCTCCAGCTAGGAAACCTACTGGGCAATTAACAATACTGCGCCAAGTTTGGCATAATAAACAAAAAATTATCATCTTCATAATCCTTCTTTAACATTTTTTCTCTAACAGTTGCGCATGTTCTATTAATATAAACAATATTTAAAGATCGATTATGGACAATTATTAGGATAAGTAACGCTATAACTCAGTTACTACTTATTGATTGCAACGATCAATTCTTTTACAGGCAATTCATTGATATTTTGAAATGATTTATGAATGCAAACAGCATGTTCGGTAAATATTTAGCGAAATTATAATGAATGCTAGAATGAGACAAATTAATAAAGAATTTGCTTCGGAATATGTGTCCTTAAATGCAACTTTTAATCTAAAACCTGTCTTAACAGTAGAAGTTCGAATGAAGGACCATCGCGCAAATTTCAGTTGCTGTCGGACATGGATCTATACAGTGCTCATCATAGCCGTTCGTAAAAAAGAAATACAGAACAACAAAACCATTGTGACTAATGTAATAAGTACCATCCAGGTTACTGATAAAAGTTCTGAAGTTAGTAAGTGCACAATTATGATCGAACAAGATTCTTATTGAAGCGGTTCAGTGCCGAACGATGTTCCGGCACGACACATTGCTAAAGGTTGCTGTGAGCCATTGCAAACATTAATATAGCTCCCCCAGCTTAAACAACACCCTATACAGACTGAAACACGGTCTTTTCGGATCCATATTCTATGGTATAAATGTTTTTCTTTTACCCTACCATGCTTCACAATTTGGCCAGTTATTTTCTGAACATCCAAATAGTGCAAAATACTCAATCAAAGTAAAAACATAACTTTTAAAATTTTGCACCAAAATTGTAACTAAAAATAAATAGGATATTTATTTATTTTCTAATAAAAATTATTTATGTACAAAATTCAATGATTCACAAAACACTATTATAAATCGTTTTTGCTAATGGTTTGAATATTAGTTCTTTTTAATAAATAAATTTATTTTCATATTTTTTTTTTTTTTTTTTTTGCATGCTTTTTTAATTTTACTTGTAAATTTAACAAATTAATTGGTAGTCTAATATATATAGATTTTATATTTTTTATGGTAGTTGAAGAATTATGGATTCGTATTTATGAAATAATTATTCATGAAACAATTTATATAATTTTTAAATATGATTTTTGACTTCAAACATATCATGTTTTTATGGTACTGAAATTGCAATTTTCTGACCACACGAAGAAGTTGATATCTTATCATGATTCTAGAGTAAACAAGCGAATTATAACAGAGATAAAAAATGGCTTATGACAATAAATGTATAGTTCACGATATTTTGATAAATTAACATTAAATAAGTATGCATTGAAGAAATTTCTCAATTTTAAATCCAACATTACAATAATTTTTAATTCATAGTTAACAGCTTTATGTTTCATTAGGATGTCTGCATCCTTTTTTTTTTTTCTTCATGTTTTTTATTTACATTTGACTCAAAGATAGAATATATAGTTATAGAACAAATATGAACATCTGAATTTAAGTGGGAAGAATGACTTAAAGTAACGAAGTAATATTCTCACTCTGTGTTGGAATATTTACCTTACTACATAATTTCAATATTTTTAAAAATTATTAATTAAATAAACTATTGAAAAGCAAAAGATTTATTATATTCGTATCTCAAAGAAAATATGTAAATTTTTTAAATTATGAAAAAAATCTTAAAATGTGTAAAAGGTTAGAAATAGTTCATAATTTTTAAAAATGTGTAAATTATAAAATATGTAAATTTCTTAAAATTATGAAAAAAATCATAGAATGTGCAACTATTTGAAATAGTTTATAATTTTTAAAAATATGTAAATTTCTTAAAATTATTAAAAACATCACAGAATGTGTAACGATTTGAAATAGTTTACAATTTTTTGTTGCTCACTAAAGTGGTTATATTTTTGGATTTAGTTTCTTTTTATTACTATTTTTATAAATGTCTAGAAAATCATTTTGTTCCTTTTTAAAAAAATTCGTCCTCGAAAATGTCAGAAAAAAAAAATTATTAATTTAAAAAAAAACTAACAAATTCTATGAGATTAGACCATATATACTTTGTTTAAAAATAACTTCACTCCTTACATCTGAAATTAACTCATTCCTTTCATTAAAATGACTCATATTATCTTTCTTTTTTTTTTTTTTTTAAAAAAAAAGACTTTTTAAAGGTTGAAAGTAATTAACATTCCTTAATTCTTCTTATAGGTTTTCTATTTCTCTAAAAGCAATCTCTTTGTGTTTAGGACATTTTAATAAATCCCATCTCAAACAAAAATGATACTTAATTAGCACCATCTTTTACGTCTTACTTCAATAGCTTATTATTACACGAAAAATTCAAAGCTAAATGCATTGAACAACAACAAAAAAATATCAGAAAGTGAAATTAAATATCTCCTCTCACTGATAATGAAAATCCTTAATTAACAACGGTCATCGGTCTTCAAGAGATGTTAATTAAAAAGTGAAAAACATAGCACTGTAATTGAAACCTTCATTAATTTGTCAAACGCAGGTTCTAAAGAAAATTTTTGTAATTAACAGCAGTTAATTTTATAAGCTGATAATTTTTTATCATTTTTTTTTGTACAAGATGTAACATTGATTTCTTTTCCTCTTTTTATGTTTACAAAGGGATTTGGGAAGATAGGAATGATGAATTTATTTGAAATAATGATTACACTGAGAATAAAAACTTATATTTTTAAATTTTTAATTTTCATTTTAAAAGGAGAAGAGAAACTTTTCCTTCAGCTCAATAGCTTTTGTAGGTGTTGCTTCTTAACGAAAATGCATAATGTAGAAGATGAATTAGTTCTTAATGAGATAATTTTTAAACAAAAATGTATTTTTATTAAAATCATTAAGCTTTGAAAAGTTCAATGTTTTCTGCAAGAAAAAAAATATTTTTCTGTAAATATTAGTGAATATAACACATTCAAATGAAAAGCTTGTATTAACAAAGAACAAAATTAAGAAACTCTTGTACAATATGGAAGGCTGAGTTTTACATTATTAAATTTGTTAGTATGGAAATAAAATATTTTCAAAAACTCTGTAGACTAATTAATATTTATTGCAGAATAAAACGTAATGCAATTACTTACTCTAAGCGAATGATTTTTAAACCTTTTAATTTTTCGTACTAGTCCACTCTTTTATCACTGCTTTTATTTTACTCGCTAAATATTTAAGACCCTACTTTTTTTTTATTTACATGGTGGCTTTTCTTTGCCACCACTTTGCTGATAAGGCTTGTCAGCAAATTGAAAGGATTAGAATCTGAAGACGCTGCATTTCTATTGAATGCATATTTTTTTTTTTCTTCTTCTTAAAAGAAATTCGTCTTTTTTCCCCAAAAAGATGAAAATGAACGTGAAATTCTGAGAGAATTATGCTTAGCCTTCACTTTTATCTCACTAACGAGATTTGTCTGGCTGTTACAGGCACTCTTATTATAATCCCCCAATGCAAACGTGCTTATCTAACATTATATTGTTATTTATTATAATAATATGAATTTTTAATAAATCAATTGTTATTTTAAAATATCAATATTTAATTTAATAAAGAACCAATGTTACTTTTTATAGGCTTTTTTTTTTAATTCAATTGTTCTGAAAAAAAATATGTATTAAAAATAAAATAATCAAGTAATGAGTTAAATTTTTTCAAACTTGACATAGAAAAAATAAAGTGAAATGATAAATTGATGATAAGGCCTTATTTATAAGTATTTTATTTTCAAGAATGAAGAAGTAATACTTAAATAAATGTAAATAAAAATTTTTTTTTTTTTAATTCTGAAATTGCAATTAATATTTTATTTTGATTATTAACTTTATTTCATTTCTTCTGGAATAGGGAAATGTTGAATTTAATGTTATTATGTGAGAATATTTTTGATAAAATTTTATTTTGTGTCTTTTGCTAATATTTATTTGACTGGATACAGTCAAAGCCGAGATTTATCTGCTAGTATACATATATACATTATACGTATATATATATATTTGTTGTTGTTGTTTCTTATCTCACTTGGCTGGCCAAGCCCACGAGCCCATACGTACTCATGATTGAAGGGGAAGGAAGCAGCTTCTGTTGTGATGGAGCACCCGTAGGTAGAAGTCAGACTTTGGCTCCGTGACGCTCTTACAGTCATAGGAGACCGGGACCTACGGCTTAAAGTGGATTCAGAACCACTACAAACATCCATGGCACCGCCGAGATTCGAACCCGAAACCTGTGGCACCGAGCGTCAGATACTCGGTCATTCAGGTCCCAAATTTGTGAATGCCAACGGCACGCGGTGTTTCCATGTGGTCACCCACCCAAGTACTGACCGCGCCCAATGATGCTTGACTTCGGTGATCTAACGAGAACCGGTATATTCAGCATGGTATGGCCGTTGGCATATATATATATATATATATATATATATATATATATATATTTTAATGCTTACGAAGCACATTAGAAAATGCCACTTTTATTCACAGGTGTTTCCATTATTTTGATAACCTCCTGTATAACACCGCCAGGATTATATATATATATAATACTGGCGATGCCATGGTTGTTGTTAGTGGTTCGGAATCCACTTTAAAACGTAGGTCTCGGTCTCATATGACTAGAGCATTGGCCGTAGTCTGAATATCCTACCCTGTAAAAACAAACCCTCTCTTGTCTCGAAATCTGCCAGTGGTCAGACGGTCTTGGGCCACCATGGGACTGTAGTGTCAGGGAATTAGTTAGTTAGTTGTTAGTTATGTAATCAATTAATGGAAATTTCTACAAAATTTATTTAAAATGTTTTAATTTTTAATTAACAGCATTTCAAAATAAATAATTTTGTCAATAAATAATTTGAATGCATTTCAATTTCACTTAAAACAACAATAAATATTTAAACAGTGAATTTTAAATTTAATAATCAGGAAATGAATCATTTGAATAGCTTGTTCTGGTTGCCATAGAAACTGTGTTTTTGGTCTAAATATTTTACAAAATAACTATATCAAAACAATATTTTATCAAGAATTAACCCTCGATGGCAATTAATAAGGAGGCCCTCAACTAATATAAACTGATATTGGTATCATTAAAATCAGTATAAAGTTATTTTGCTTTTTATTTTGTTATTTTGCTGTTGTCAACAGAAGCTGCATTTTGGTTTGAATATCAGTATAAGCTTATTTTTGTTTTTTTTATTTTGCTGTTTTCCGCAGAAACTGTATTTTTGATTTGAAAATTTTACAAAACAACACTTTATCAAAAAATTTTAATGAATAAGGACCCTCTAATATAAACTGATATTAGTTTCTTGAAAATCAGTACAAAGTTACTTTTTTATAACATTTCTGTGTGGTGTTTTTCCATCAAATAGTTTTTATCATAATAAAACATGATTAACTTTGTATATATACAGATTAAAAACTGTTCGTGGTAGTAAATTATTTACGCAAATTTCAACCAAAACAAATTTAACTACCGGTCTAAAACCATACAAACAGGAGAACACTTTTTTTTTTAAGATTAAAATTTTTTAAGGTCCTCTGTATTTTCTAATTCATTAAAAAAATACCTCTGATTTGAGAAAAGGGAAAAAAAAACTTTTTCTCCTTAGTTTTCAATGTAGAACCCAATTTGAATCGGATGAAGCCTGTGCGTCTAGAAATCTCTCCAATTCCACAAAAGCGGTTAGTTGCGCAGGAAATCTAATTACAGTCTTTTATGATTGGAAAATCCGAAGTGCTACCCAATCCCAAAGGGAAACCAGGATTCTCTGAATAAAATTGGATTCCGCCTTTCATTACGGCCGCACTTAATTGATATACTAATGGAATGCAGACAGATGCGAAGCTTTGTTGTTCTTTAAATACATCGAATCTCTTGAGCTAGCGTTCTAGTCAAATTGTATTGATATCGATTGCTGTATTGCAATAGCATTTTATTAATAGCCATGATGAAAATTGTTAATTTAGCCAACATAATAAAACACAGAATTTTCATTTGCTTGTGAATATATTATATATAATATGTTAAATTTTTTGGTGTAAAAAATTACTGGAAAAAGTGTAAATTCACAAAAAAATAATTTCTTGTTGGACTTTTAAAATGACAGTTAAAATATTATTTGTGGTATATATTTTAAAAAAATCTATTCTTTTATTTGGATGATTTAATTATTTATAATATATAAAGAGGATAAGCCTAAATTAAAAGAATATTAAGGACTAGAAGAAATGATAGATTTTTTTCGTGGATCCCAGAACAAAATATTGGCCAACACTATGGCTAAATAAATTAACTTTGGTGTTCTATATTTCAGATATTTCCAACAAAACTTCTTTCGTTTTTTGTTTATTTTTGTCGATAATTAAAACTTAAAATATGGCACAATTTTTAAACAGATAATTTTCTGTAAGGTTTAATCGTACTTTTGTGACAATTATAATGATTCATTGTAGAGATCTAGAATATACAGTCTGGAAGAAAAGCCTTCAAAAGTATATATATATATATATATATATACATATCCCCATGCAGCCCCATGGTGGGCCAAGGCCGTCTGCCTACTGGCAAATTCTGAAATATGAAATGTTTTTCTTTTTACTGGTTAGGGGTTTCAACCCTACGCCTAACAGTCACATTAGATGGGGGCCTACGGCTTAAAGTGCATTCTAAACCACTACAAACATCCATAACACCGCCGGGACTCGAATCCCAAACCTGTGGCCCTAAGCGTCAGAGTGGTAGTCACTCGGCCAACAGGCTCTTAAATAAAATAACCACTGAAAAAAAAACAGAGATAAAGAGGCGATAAGATGATCGGGGCTATCTTCAAGCAAGTGTTGCCTTGACTTAACTTGACTTTGAGATTTATGCTAGCGCTGCTTTATCTCAATTTATCCAATTGCTCTTGAGAAGAAATCAGAAAAGATAATACAAATAAAAAAGATCATCAGATAATCGGTAGGTTTTGGCTTATTCTAAAGGTATTAAAAAAGAAGCACAGAAGTAAGTGTTGCTGTACAAGCATGTTATGCTGTCTCATTAGCCAATTGCCAACGAGCCTAAACAGAAATATTTGCTATTTTTTTTTTAGGCATACGACAGGTCGTAGTTGGTTCCCAATATTACAGTCATTAACATTCCAATTATCTTTTCACCTTATGATTGAATATAAAGGATTTTTACTAATTTTTCAGTAAACTATTTTTACTAATTCTCAGCAAAAAAAGTAATTTTCTAATTTTCTGAAAGTTTAAAGCATCACCGAATAATATTTTTAATAATAAACTTATTTATTTTCATCTAGAATCTGTAATATCCTTCCGTTACTTTATTGATGTAAAAAAAACAGTTCTAAATTTTAGTAAAATAAGAACTACATAACTTCAAAACCATAAAAAGGCAAGAAATTTAATTTGAATAGTTTTATTTAATAAAAGTTTTTAAAAAAAATTTCTAGTGCGTTAAAGAAAAAAAATATATGAATGACGTAGTTTCTATTTTTATTGCTGAATTGCGATTTTGCCTTCGACCTATAAAACGCTTATTTCAAAATTCCTGCCTCCCACTATCTGATGATCTCGAGAAAGAAGAACGTAAGTTACCTTCGACACAAATAACATTTTGTTAGCCAGCTTCTTTTAAAATCGAAAGAATTCATTTCTTTCCTGTCAAAATAAATGGAGAGTTATGTGGTTTTAGTGTCTATAAATTCTGCTTTCGACTTTCATCGCTTTCCGTTTTTTCAATCGTAAATTCTTTTTAAAGCCATCCTTAAGCTAGAAAAGATACATAGACCTGCAAAGTTTTTAATACTTTTAATCTTCGTTATAAGACAATAAACTGGAGTTAAGGCGTGACATATATTTTGTCTCTATCTTTTGTAACAAAAGAAACTTTTAACACCATAAAACTTAAGAAATGCAGCAAAATTTTGGAAACCATAAATTATTGTGAATAGTTTTAAATATAATTCCATACTACAAACTTATTATTGTAAGCACAAGTTTAGAAATTTCGGATTATCAAACTATTTTTTGTATATATTTATTCAATTTAGTAAATTAAACTTAATAGAAAATAATTATTTTAATTATTATTAATTATACTATTAATTGTATTATTGTAATTTTCTAAAATACGTTCATAAAAACGTTATATAATTTTATTTTATAATTTAAATTGCTGTTATTGAAGAATCTATAACGGATAAAAGAAGAAATTTAATACTTTGAAATGGGAATCTATTTTCTTAGCCACGTTATTTTATTTCACATCAATGTAAAATAATGTGAAATGTATGTAGAATAAAGTTTTTAAATACATTATTTTTTTATTTTAATGTCTGAATATTAATTTTATTGAACCTTATAATTGATAGCAACCACTTCTGTAAGAAGACATTGTTTACTAAAATCTTAAGACTGATAAGTTTTATGCTGAACAAATTCAGAAATAACCACTCCGCTTTAACAATAAAAATATTGAAGACATTGAACTATTCATAGATCAACCTGTGAGAAGTATTTGATGGCGGCCTCAATGACAGCCTCGATGGCAGCCTGTGAGAAGTATTTGAGGGCAGCCTCAATTTGAGGGCAGCCTGTGAGAAGTATTTGATGGCAGCCTCAATGATAGCCTCGATGGCTGCCTGTGAGAAGTATTTGATGGCAGCCTCAATGACAGCCTCGATGACAGCCTGTGAGAAGTATTTGATAGCGGCCTCAATGACAGCCTCGATGGCGACCTGTGAGAAGTATTTGACGGCAGCCGGTGAGAAGTATTTGACGGCAGCCGGTGAGAAGTATTTGACGGCAGCCGGTGAGAAGTATTTGATGGCAACCGGTGAAGTATGTGATGGTGGCCTCAATGACAGCCTCGATGGCAGCCTGTGAGAAGTATTTGATGGCAGCCTCAATGACAGCCTCGATGGCAGCCTGTGAGAAGTATTTGATGGCAGCCTCAATGACAGCCTCGATGGCAACCTATGAGAAGTATTTGACGGCAGCCGTTGAGAAGTATTTGACGGCAGCCGGTGAGAAGTATTTGATGGCAGCCGGTGAAGTATGTGATGGTGACCTCAATGACAGCCTCGATGGCAGCCTGTGAGAAGTATTTCATGCCAGTCTCAATGACAGCCTCGATGGCAGCCTGTGAGAAGATATTGTTTACTAAAATCTTAAGAGGGATAAGCTTTATGCTGATCAAACTCGGAAATAACCACTCCGCTTTAATAGTGAAAGCCCGAGTCCCGAAAGTCCAACCAAGCAGTTTGATTGATACATTTATTTGAATAATTAAACTTTATTATACATTTTATTGAACATTATTATTGATGGCAGAAGACATTGTTTACTGGAAAGAAATTCAGAAATACTACTCCGCTTTAAGTTATTTCTGAATTTTTCAACATAAAGCCATTCACTATTAAATTGACTCAAGGAAATCCAATCAAGTAGTTTTATTGACAATACCAAATACTCTCTGACAATACCCAACCAATCTACTCATTTTTCAGAGACTTTAAATGTATTCCTTACAGTTAGCCTCCATTCTCTTCCACACTAGCTAGCGCGAATACTATCTATCCCCTTTGCTCGTTAATCAGCAAATAGTTTATTATTGAAGCATACTCTTCTAAAACTAAGCAAAACATCTAACTTCTGTATCACCAACAAAAACTGTCTTCTCAATTATTCATTACTCAATTTCTTAGACGTGTGCTAAAATCCCAGAATCCCACTGAACATGCCTCACTTCATGGAAGGAAAAATAAAAGAGCTGTTTACTCTTAAAAATCCGTTTAACAAAGCAATTCATCTGAAAACTCCTTTTCTTGTTTGTTGATTTATAATTCAAGCGTTTGACTCTGCAAAACAGGGCTCTTTTCCTTTATCTTCCTCGATGATGGTAATCGGATTTGTTTCATATGAACCAGAATAAGTAAATACTTTTTTCTCTCGTGATTCCAAGTCTTTCAACGCTTTTCTTCTTTGTACAGTTTAAGAAATGATCGAACGTCTGCCCAAGAACCTTAACGTTTTTTTTTTCTGTATTTTTCTTTTAAGTGTTAAAGTGGAGAATGGTGTATTTCAGAAATGATTCAATGCTAAATAAAAATAACATACAAATAAACAAAAAAAAATTATTATAATTCAGAGTAGTAAAAAAAAAATACTAACTCAAAAGAAATTAGATTTAAATTGCAAAATTCAAAAGAAGAAACATATAATTCTAGATTTATATGAAAAAGATAAGTCATAATGAATTTCCTGATTTTAAAGAATTTCTGTTCATCCAAAATCTGTATGGCGCATTTATTCCATGCAATATGAAATCGCGTATTTTCTCATAAAAACATTGAGTTACTTATTTAATACATTTTAAGCTATTCATCATCATTGGCGCAACAGTCCCATGGTAGGGCAAGGCCATGTGTCTACTAGCAGATTCCGTAATATGAGATGTTGTTTTCTTTTTTTTTTAAGAGGTAGGGTTGTCAGCCCTACGTCCAACGCTCTGCAGTCATATTAGACTGGGACCTACGAATTAAAGTGGATTCTGAACCATTACAAACATTCATGGCATCGCCGTGACTCGAATCCGAAACCTGTGGCACCGAGTGCCAGAGTGCTAGTCATTCGGCCATTAGTTTTAAGATGATAGAAATATAAAAAATATTTTAAATATAATAATGTTAAACGTTTTTTATTAAAAATAAAAGCTGTATTTCTTAATTATATTTTCTAGTATACTTTTTTTAACAGTGCTTGAAATTTCTTGACTTTTCTCAATGATTTAAGAAAATCCTGAAAATAACGAAAAAAAGTTAACTCTCTGGCGCTCAGGACCACAGATTTCGGGTTCGAGTCTCGGCGGTGCTATGGATATTAGTAGTGATTCGAAATCCACTTTAAATCTTCGTCCCGGTCTAATAAGACTGCAGGGCTGACAACCCTACGCCGTAAAAAAAGAAAACATTATCTCATTTTTTTGAATTTGCCAGTATGCAGACGGCCTTGACCACCATGGGGCTGTTGCGCCATTGAAGAAGAAGAAAAAAGAAAAGTATATACCACTGCAGTTGTGTTTATGTGTGATGATCTCCGATTGTACATCATTTACTGATTTTCTGCTTCATAACTATCATTCAATTGGTATATGTTAAGTTAGCACATTTCAATTACTATATTCAATATTCCCCCCCCAGTTTCGACCCAAAGAAGCTAAAAGGCATGTCCTCCCTTTTCTAAATCCTGTAAACATTGTTAAGTGAACATATTGTGGTTACTAGAAAAAAATTACTGGTTAATTGTCAGTTTAGTTTAACTACTACCATTAAAATAAGCAGACTAATGATAATTTGATAATTTCTCTAGACGTGTTATGTCTGATTATGTGAGTGTATTTCTAGTTTCTCACATTATTACATTAAGGGGTGTTAGTTATCTTTAAAAATAGTTTTAAACGTTAGAAATCATATATTTAGATCATAGGCGGAAACAATTCAGGGAAGAATTCGTTCTCATTTTATAATTCGAATGCGTATAGAGCAACATAATTATAAATAAACTGATATATATAAATTTCAATCAAATCTGTCGCTTAACAATTTTTTTGATATTCTTACGCATTCTCATTTTATAACTCGAATGCGTATAGGGCATCATGATTATAAATAAATTGATGTATAGTATAATATAATATATAAATTTCAATCAAATCTGTAGCTTAATACTTTTGATATTTTAAGCATTCTCAATTTATAACTCGACTGTGTATAGTTCATCATGATTCAAAATAAACTGATGCATATTTACAATCAAATGCATATATTTTTAAGCATTCTCAATTTTTAACTCGACTGTGTATAGTTCATCATGATTCAAAATAAACTGATGCATATAAATTTCTATCAAATCTATTTAATAATTTTTGATAGAATTGAATGACGGTAGGGGTATATATAATACAAATTTTCGTATCCTGTTGGGTTTTTTTTTTTTCAATTATATATAACAATAATTTTGATAACTTTAATATTTTATGTCTAGCTAATATTTATTGAAAATGTCTTATTAAACAAAAAGGTAAATTTTTGACTCGTTGTATTTTCAGATTTACTAATTTGAATTTAGTTTTTATTGAACTATTTTAATATTTTAAACCTTTAATTTCAAATGACATCTCAGTTTATTTCGATAATTTAAAAATGAGGAAGGCACATAGGTGAAACAAGATTGACAAAATAAAATGAATCGTCATTTTTGCGACAGAACCTCCTACACTCATGTATGAAATGACGAATTCTTCATCTTTCCCTTCATTAGATAATGTTGACAAACTAATGTCCAGTTTCAAAAAAAATTTTAACAAATTTGCTTTTATGAAATAATGCAATGTATACATTTTATACAGATTATACAAAATATTCTAATACTTAGAAAGTTGCACTAGCTTAGACTTCCTTTCCTAGTAAAAATTCAGACATAAATTTACTTGGTTGGGAAAATGGTTTCCCTTTTCCATCTCATACTCGCGATGCGTGAATTTCTGCGAGAGCCCCTTTTCCGGATATCGATTAGGCACTCCATTATTCTGGGATTTTTCTCTCGATGAATATTTCATGTGATTGAAGCTGGATTAACAGTGCTGTTACATAAATAACATGAAATTATGCTGGTTCTGTATTGGGGGGCTGGTTCGAGCTGCTGTATGTTTACAAACTTAATTCAATCGATTGACAGCTAGCTGCATTAAAACTCTTTCCTGTAGTTCTTTTATGATTTCTACTTTGCCATGTATTTCATTCGAGGGAATTTCATGTTGTAGTTTATGGATCAAACTTGAGCTGCCTTTTTATATGAAAATATGCTTTTATATGTTATTGTAAATGCTTGGAAATATCTAGTGTTTAGCATGGTTGGCTTCTGAACTAAAAGAGTTTGGTTCGAAACCTGAGTGATTGTAGCCAAACAGCGTCTGTTTGATGCCATAAATAGACACAATAAATTCATAGGTTGTCCCTTTTATAAAATTCCTAATAGAAGGAGTGAACTATCCGAATACCATCTTTGAATGTAATGAAAAATTATGGGCTGCCTGATAGCCAATTGGCTAGCGCTCTGGCGTTTGGCATCACAGGCTTCAGGTTCGAATCCTGGTGGTAGCATGGATGTTTGTTAGTGGTTCGGTATCAACGTTAAACAGAAGGTAGTCTGGATCCTGAGCCGTCTCCCGGTCTAATTATCCTGAAGTGTGCAAAAAATGACCATACAGCAACAAACCAAACCATCAAATTATGGTGACAAGCTCTCTATGTAATGTAGAATCTACTGCATATATTCCGTTCTAGAAATCATTTTCCTTATGTCAAAATTTCTGTTATTCAAACATATAGAAAACAACATATCATAGAAAAAAAAAAGCTCAACTCAGAAATAAAGTCACTTTTAATTATGAGAAGGAAAATGTTCTTATATTCGCAAAACTAAAGCATACTTCTATTACTCGTACTTTTTATTTCGATTATGTATTGAGATTTCGTCCTTTCAGAGTTTTGAAGTTTTATCAATTGATACAATTATTTGTTAAACATTTCCAAAGGCATAAACATGGTTTTAAGTTATCGTATTTCCATCACATTTTACTAGTACATGAGCATGTATAGCAAAAATAGCTTTTCTAGAATATTGAAATCATTTAAAAAAAAAAATGTATGCATTAAATGTAACATGTATATGTTATATATGTATGTACATATGTATATGCACATGTATATATATCTTTCCTTCATTTTATAAGTCTTTTTAATATCAAATTGAATTGGAAATAAACGTAAAATCGTACAAATATGCAATCGATGTTATTGAGGAATAAAGCAATACTATTGATGTATATGCTTTTACACCAAGAGACATTGAAAACAAAATAGTGAATTATCTTTAGAAGGTTAAAACATTCTACAAACATTTATAAATATTTAAATATATTTTGTTTTTTCAATCTAAATGCTGTTTGTCTGTCTTACGGTATACGTATCAATAATACTTTTCGTTTCTCCAATCTTCACACCCGCGTACATAGTGCTATGAGCCCCTGTACCAGTTTCAAAGATAATGGTGGAACATCTGTGGGTCTGGCCTAGACCATGAACCTTTGATGAGTGGAGGACAGTGCTTTCCGGAAGAATTTTCAGGGTAATTACCCCGTCTTGTGGGTCGCAGGGTATAAAATAGAAAACCCCCACCAAACAACTTAGCTATCTACGCAAAGCTTTACACATATTACCAGAATCCCCATTGAGTCGCCCCGTTTCTAAAAGTAGTGACTACCAAATACCACCAGCGGAACCCAACTTCAACTGTATTACATGCTAGTTGCGCAAGTTGACACTGGGTCGTATGTATTATAATATAAATTGTATTATCTTATCTTTATTAAATTCCTTTCAAGTCGAAGCAATCATTTAAATATATCTAACTGACTGTTTGAATGCTATCCCAAAATTAGATAAAAAATATTGCTGTTATGTATGCATATTTAAATAAAAACAATTACTTGCAATGTTTTCTTTTAAATATATTACATTTCTCAGTCAAAAATCCCATTCTGAATCGAAATGGCACGAAAGCATCACGGCGATTGGTCAATGTCGAGTCCAGCTATTAGAAATCATGTACGTCGTTGGTAGTCATGGTAACCGCACTCGATTGGAAGCTCAAGATTTTCTCTTTTCGTCGCTCTGCTTTGGCGTGAAACGTGCTTCGCCCTCCGTTTGATAAATGTTATGTGGGAGCCGTTTCCAGTGACCTCTGGTTGCAGCCATTGGAAGCATTGAAGCACGGATATTGGGAATGTTAACACACCGAAAGCAGCTTTTCGTGCACTCATAAAAATTTATTTATTACTGAAGGAGTTCTATAAAACGTATTGTTAACGGCGAAAAAATGCTTTAACACACATATTGCTGGTTTTATGTTTAGGTTTCAGAAAAAAAAATCACAATCTTTTAATGTACAATTTATGTTGCTGTTTTGTTACCTATAGCTTTATCGGAACTCAATCCATACAAATTTGGCCATTTACGGTAGAAACAAAACGAGAATAAAACACAAATCAAAATTACAAAGCGAAATGATCAGACATTCTTAACAAAAATGACTAAAAGGCCTTAAAAATAGTTAAATGTTCTAAGGATAAAAATTTAAAAAGCTAAAAGCACCATAATAAAAGTCCATATGATCAGGACATGTTTTCTAAGGCCCTCAAGTAAATAGTATACACATCATTATTCTGTTGTAAGTTAAAGTTCAGTCATGAGCAAACAAGTAAATGGTCCTTATTCATTTTATATTTTCTATTCCCTATTTTGGACAGATGTTCACTCAGGCAGTGGTATCCAGTTCGTAATCTAAAATTATCAACAAGTTTTTCGACTAAATGTTTTCCAATATTAGTGAATTTCAATTAATTTGTATCAATTCTCAATTAATACGTATTTAAATTATAGTATGTTTCAATACGACCCACTCGGGATCGCATGATTCGAATCGACTTGGGTTTAATTTCCCCTGCGTTGTAGTTATCATTATTCTGAAGTACTAATGGATGTGACAATGATTGTGATAACAAATCTTTATTTGATTTAATTATGTTCTCTTTCATTAGATACACAAATTTAGAACAGTTATCTCTGAAATTCTCTAGCAACTCCTTACCTGTAAGAAAAGTAACATCAAGATGAACTAAAGTATAACATAAGATCTTCAATGAATACAAAAATATACTCATGAAAATTTTTTTTTAATTGAATGCAGATTCGTATTTAATGATAATTCAATAAAATATCTGTTTACTTGAATTGAATGCAGATAATTCAATGAAATATTTTTTTATTTGCAAATTGTAATAAAATTGCAATAAAATATTTTTTACTTGAATAGAATGCAAATTTGTATTCAAAGACAATTCAATAAAATATTTTTACCTTAATTGAATGTAGATTCGTATTCAGTGATTATTCAATGAAATATTTTTATTTGAAATGAATGCAGATTCGTATTTAATGATAATTCCCTAAAATTTGAAAAAATTTTCTCGTACTAGATTTTAGTTTAATGTCTAAAGATTTTTTAAAATAATGTATTTGTTAGTAGTAGTTTATTTGTTGTTGTAGGTTAAATCTACTAATTTAAATTTTATAAGATCATAATGTAATATTATATATATATATATATAATAAATGCCATGGAATTATGGTTTATGTGTCATAATAAATGACATTTCTGATATTTCAAACAGATTTGTCATATTATTTTCTCAAAAGTCTATTAAATATAATGGTCTTAATCAGGGAGTTTGATGCCGAATGACTAGCGCTCAGGCTCTCGGTACTACAGTGTTCGAGTCCCATTGGTGCCATAGATATCTATAGGAGTTCGGAATCCACTTTAAACCATAGGTCCCGGTCTAATAAGGCTGACAACTCTACCCAGTAAAAAGAAAACATCTCCTGTCTCGAAATCTTTCAGTAGGCAGACTTCCTTGGCCCACCATGGGGCTGTTGCGCCAAAAGAATTTTGCTTTTCATTACAAATTCAAAAAATAAATTTTTTTTTTTAATTTTAATACTCGGTATCTTGATGATTAGAGATATTTCATAAATAATGGTTTTACTTTTTATAAACTGTATTACATATTTCTTTCAACATTTTTAACGACTCAAGCAAAACTTCGTTAACTATTTTTTTTTTTGGGCTCATTATTACAAAACTGAAATTTTTGACCCTAATGATGATTACTGGGAAAACTCTTTCTCTTGAACTATACAGCACACACAACTGTACAGTTAAAACCACACAGTTAACCAAGATCCATAAACGACGTCATTACTAGGGAACTGCAAGAGCAATTTTCGGATGTCAGTTTTACAGCCACTCCAAAGAACCGTGATGCGTTCCCATGGTTACGGCTTTAGAGAAGGCTCCGACGCGCTTTTCCTAAAAGTGGTTCATTTCCACGAAAGAAAATATTGGAATTGCCTTTATTAAGGCACGAAAATATATTCTGCTTACAAGATGAAAATATTTTTAAATATTTACAAAAAAAAAAAATGTTCTGTTCCTGTAATAGTGCTTCCATGTCTTTTTCATAAGATTTTCTATATAAAAGAATAATTAGGTTATTGTTATTTTTGCATTTTGCTAATTAGTGGAGAAAAATTGGAGTAGGCATTTTTTATCCATTCCCCAAGACATAAGCATATACTATATTCCTAAATACTGTTCTTTGAAAGAAAATTATCCTTTTTTAAATTATAAATGTCAAATTTTGAAAAGAAAATGCATTAATGGTAGGCTTAATTAGACACAAATTGATATTTTTCACTTTTATAATACTAGTTATTTTACTAGTTATTACTTATAACTACTTATTTAAAACTAGACATTTTTCATCCTTTCCCCACTTACAGGGGGGCACTCGAGATCTGGTAGTGCCATAGATGCTAGTTGTGGTTCGGAATTCAATTTAAATGGTAGGTTCCGGTCTAAGATGACTGTTGGGCATAGGGCAGACAAGCCCTACCCAGTAAAAAGAAAATATCTCAGTATCGAATTCTTCCAGTAGGCCGTGACCCACCATGGGGCTGTTGCGCCTATGAAAAAAAGAAGTTTTGATCAAACAAGTCATTTATTTAGAGAAATAATAGTTTCAAAAATTTTGCTTTTCTTTACAAATTCAAAAAATAACTTCTTTTTTTTTTAATTTTTTATTCTTGGTATCTTGATGATTATAGATATTTCATAAATAATGGTTTTACTTTTTATAAACTATATTACATATTTCTTTCAACATTTTTAACGACTCAAGCAAAACTTCACTAACTATTTTTAGGCTCATTGTTACAAAACTGAAATTTTTGACCCTAATGATGATTACTCGGAAAACTCTTTCTCTTGTAATGTACAACACACGGTCTCTAACACACACACAACTGTACAGTTAAAACCACACAGTTAACCAAGATCCATAAACGACATCATTACTGGGGGAGCAATTTTTCGAATGTCAGTTTTACAGCCACTCCAAAGAACCGTGAGGCGTTTCCATGGTTACGGCTTTAGAGAAGGCTCGGACGCGCTTTTCCTAAAAGTGGCTCATTTCCACGAAAGAAAATATTGGAATTACCTTTATTAAGGCACGAAAATATTTTCTGCTTACAAGATTTTTAAATATTTACAAAAAAAGTGTTCTGTTCCGTCAATATTGCTTCAGTTATTTTTATAGGATTTTTTCTATATAAAAGAATAATTAGGTTATTATTATTTTTTCAATTTTGCTAATTAGTGGATAAAAATTGGAGTAGACATTTTTATCCATTCACCAAGACATAAGCATACACTATACCTAAATACTGCTGAAAGAAAATGGTCTTTTTTTTTTTTAAATCATGAATGTCAAATTTTGGAAAGGAAATAAATTAATGGTAGGCTTAATTAGACAAAATTACTATTTTTTCACTTTTATAACAACTTCTACTAGTTATTACTTATTACATGCTATTTTTATTATAGCTTATGTACTTTCTTATTTACTTATAATTAGACATTTTTTATCCATTTCCCAAGACATAAGTATATTTTATACCTAAATACTGCTCTTTGTCAGAAAAATAACCTTTTTTTTTAAAATCATGAATGTCAAATTTTGAAGCGGATAGACTTAATTAGACACAAATAATTATTTTTTCACTTTTATAATAACCTTATCTATGTTGTGCTGTTTAGCATCTTGCATTGCAGTCACTGCTTTCAAAACTCTATGGAGAATGTGACAATAGATAAAAGGATCTTATATCTCCAATTGACTATATGATGTGAATTTTACTATTTTCCTCCCAAGTGACATACAAATGCCGGGCAATCATACCTCCCAAGAAAAAAAAACACCTTTTTTTTTTATCTCTTTATTGATAAATGCACGAAATTTCTGATGTTAAAAACAATACTTTCAATTAAAATTTAATATTTTCAAGAGGTTTTACTTGATTCAAACGAAAAGGGAATTAGAAATATCTCAATTTATAATTAAATAAATATATCAATTTCAAATGGAGAAAAGAATTAAATTCAATTTTCTGACACTACATGATTCTACCCTTAATTTTGTGATTTCGACAAAATACAGGAAATATGAAATTTTTCAGCATATTTTATTTATATGCGGATTGCCATAATGTTTTAAATCAAGCAAAATAAAACACTTTCTTGGAAGAGCCGTAGGCAAATAATTTTGAATAATTATATATTAAATATACATCCTAAAATTTATAGATATATTTTACAGAATTTCAAATATTTTTAATTGGAGATGGTTATAAAAATTTATCTTCTAATATTATTATTTATTGCCTTACATAAGAATAACACCATGAATTACTCTAGTTTAAAAGTTGTCAAAATATTAATAGTTTTTAATGGCAACTCATTTCATTAAAAAAATAAACCAAACCATAAAAGTTAGTATTTAAATATTATTTATGTATTAGATATTATTATTTATGAATTAAATATTATTATTTATATAATATTCCTGGCCCTTGAGGACGATGTCCTTCAGTCCCTATTTAGCAAATTCATAGAGCATTCAACTTTACCTAGGGTAGCACAACATGTTTTTATTCCACTATAAATCTAAAATATCGATTAGAGAAAGCAATTTTGGGTATATTTTTGTTTTCATATGAAACATCATAACACAATTTTGATCCAAAGGCAACAAAACTTGCTATAAATATATTTCATAAGTGTTTACAGGAACACTTGGAAATGATTCTAGCTACATAAATATTTTTATATTAATTGTTATATGGAACCACATGCAAATTTTGGAAACAACATTTAAATCAATTTAAAATAATAAATAATATATAAATTTTCCAGATATCTAATCCCTATAAATTGGAATTACAAGCAAATATAAACTTAGAAATTTAAAAAATATTTACTTTATTTTTAGTTAACATGTTTTGTAATATAATAGATTTTGGGCCATTCTTACTAATTTTAACCTATAAAAATTTTTAAAAAATAATAACGAAATTTTTATGTGAAATCCTAAATTTTCAGATGTATTTAATCCAAAAATTACAAACATAAAAGTATTACAATAACTTAAAAAGCCTTTTTCCTGTACCTTAAAGTAAACTGACATACATGTGTGGTAAAAGGCACACAACTAAAATCAGGAATACATCTAAGTACCTAATTTAACGACGAAGAAGCCAAATAAACTGTGGTTTGTTATTTGAAATGTCAGAGAATGTTGAATTTGAGTATTTTTCCGTCTCCGAAGAGTCGTTTGAATAGCAAAAGTTTTTAAAAAGTCTTTAATTAAGTCTAAGTCCTTAAAAGGCTTTAATTAAGTTTAAGTCTTTAAAAGTTTTTAATTAAGTCTTTTTTTTAAGTTTTAAATAAGACTTTTATTATAAAAGCACTAACCTGATATCATGCGGCATTGATATGATAGAACTATAAATGATTCATTTTAACCTAGAAAGCACCAGAGAGGCCTAAACGTTGCTTCTTAATCATCATCATCAGTAGCGCAACAGCCCCAAGATGAGCCAAGGTCGTCTGTCTACTGACATATTTCGATACAGGAGATATTTTCTTTTTACGGGATAGGGTTGTCAGCTCTACGCCCACCGCTCTATAGTCATATTAGACCAGGACCTACCGTTTAAAGTGGATTTCGAACCACTAAAAACATCCATGACAATGCCGGGACTCGAATCCAAAACCTATGGCACCAAGCACCAGAAATTTAACATATAAATTCTATTATAATTATTTTTTTTATTATTAAGCAAATTCTGATGAAAATAAATGATTTGAATTTATACTAAAAAAGAGCAAGAGCGAGTCACTCGGCCATCGGGCCCCCTAAAAATTACTTACTGTATTATATTTACTTTAGTGCTACCAAAAAAAGTCTAGCATAAAAAAAAAATCTGTGAGGCGAGAATTTTCCTCACGCAACACGTAAATGGGAGACAATTCATGCTGAAACCTCACTTTCCAACTTTCGGGAAGTATCATTTTGAAATTAATTCTCCCAGATACGACAAATGGGATTTAAACTCTGTTTTTCTTCTTGAGTCTAATTAGGAACTTTATTATTCAAACTACAGACAGACTCCTATAGGCAGATTACTTTACAGACTCTGTTTTGTTAGGTTTGGAAAGGAACTCTCCCAGTTTGTTAACTTATTGCGCTGTCGGCCCTTTCAGATTCTAAATACCAAAGGTCGCTTTTCATTATAAACCAAATCATGCATCAGAAGTTAATATTCTGAGCACTGCTATAAAGGAAATAGCGAAACAGTATATAAAAACATTGTTTCTCTGCAGCCAAAAAGTTCGATGCATTCGACCTTCCGTCTCAAGAATACATGTCCCACAAAAAGAATGCGACTTTATTGCTTTTCCTGCGAGCTTTACCGGAACCGCATGCGAGACCCTATTTCTTCACAGAGAATTTCAATATCTTAGATCTCTCCTCACGTTCTCTCGCAGAGGGAGTGCCTTTTCAGCGAACGCTAAAATTTGATTTTCTGCATTGTACCTCCCAGTTTGTTTGTCGAATTGTATTTACTGTTTCTACAACGGCGCAGAAATATTTATTTTGGGATCACAGAGTTATTATCATCTGTGCATAAATTCAAATCGCAGGAAAAAACATAAATCTGAATTTCAATTCGTAGTTCACCATTTTGTAAGCAAGCTGCAAGCCTTTTTTGGATTTTTTTCTATAATAAGAAGATCTCTCTCTGCTGTAAATTCTTTGAATATTGCTTTGGTGTATTACAATAAAATTACTTTGAAAATTTCTATTTCAATAGGTATAGACGATTCATCAATGATTTGTAAAATGTCGATATTTTTGAAATGGAAAATCATTTTCTATTTTATTTAAACTTACAATATTTCATTTTTCTACATAAGTAAGGGATACAGTGTATCCTTGTAAAATAAATTGAAACATCAATCTTATTTCCATATTGATTTTATTTTTAATGTGAATAAAAGGCTGACTTAAATATAAAATTCGAGTGTAATTATTCATTTTAGGGAGACATTCAGTTCTACAAAGAAAAGTAATTAAGTGCAAAAAAAAAAAAAGAATCCACTTCAAAATAATAATAATCTGTTCTATTAAATAAATTTAATTTCCAATTTTGTGCTTTATAGAGAAAAAAAATATGTTAAACGAATTTATTTACAATATAAGTATATTTCCATTATTAAATTTACAATATATTTTATTTACAATATAAGTATATTTCCATTATTAAATTTTTGATATACAAAGAGATCAATAGATAGCCAACTAATAATAGATAATCTATAAATTGACCTATCTATAAATACAGATAGATCAATTTATAGATTTGCGACTATCATGCATCAAGCTGCTAAGAATTTGGCATTGTCAAGATTTATTCTCTGTCATCAATATGAAATCCTTCAAGTTGTACAAAATTTTGTACTAAATAATTTTATGATCAATGTTAACGAAAAATGATTTTGCTTATCATGCTAGAGATAAAATAAAAAAAGTGCAAAAATTTAAAATTAATAAATTAATTAACGGCATTTTGGGATGTATCAAGTAAAACATTATTAAGAATAGGGGACTGAAAAATTTCAACTAAAGTTAAATTATTAGTTTTCAACTAATTTTTTTAATAAGCAACTGGTTTTTTTTTATTTCTTTGAATTTATTCATATGTTGTTTTTAAATGTCTGGCAATTTTAAACCTAGTTCATTTACCACTGGAACGACAGTTCTGTAGAAGGTCAGCGTTACCAAGAATACACAGTTGCGCTGCTTGTTGCATTGTGCTACCATAATTTAGAATGAACATTCCCATGGGTTACTGGCATAACAGCAGGTCATTTTATCTTTTTGTTGGACCCAGTCAAAAAAATCATATTGTTTTATTAACATATTTTTACAGTTTTAACATTCATAATTTCAGCATATAGTTACACTGGAGTTTCCACTGCAGATTCGTGTGTTGGGTTTTTAACTGAGAACCTTTCTTAGGGAAACCCAATGTACTCCAGTAGGACACTTTATGTTGCAGATCATTATTTGTAACATTAGAATACTGAATTAGAATTTTACCTCCATATATAAACTCATTTCATTTATATATGGAGGTAAATGTCTAATACTAGTTCTCGTTTTTCTGAATGAATTCATATGGTAAATTCCTGTAAAATTAAATTTAATTAATAATTGCACTACATATATCTTCACTTATATCACTCCATCATATATTTCGAAATGATTTTTATACAAAATTTTCTTCAGCTTCATCTAAAAATAACCATGGCTGTTTTAAGAATTTATTTGTATAATTTTATATTTCTTTAAAATATTTTTCATTAAATATTTATTTTCATTTATACTCAAAACTGATGACTTATCCTCTGAAAAGTATTCAACTGTCAACCGGTAGAAAACTTTTCAATTTGTAGCGTTATTGTAGTAAAATTGTGTAGGTTGGTATAAAAGTGATAAAACGACAAGTAAAAATATTAGACCTGCAAAATAAAAGCTAAAGGATACAGCAATTTTCATCAGTCTTCTAAATCAAAAATCCTATATATATAAAAATATAATAAAATGTATGTAAAATGTATGTAATATAATAAAATATAATAAAATGTATAAAAAATATATGTAAGCCTTTATTAAGAACACTGGTTCAGTTTTTTACATGCAATTTTAAAAGTACAAATAACTTGCATGAATTTTTTTATGCAACAGATTTTATTGCAAGAATTATTTTTTACTTAGAGAATTAAAAAAGTATATAAATTTTAAAATATTTTTATTATCTATTTTGATTTAAACATAGTATACTGTGTCTGAGAAAGTCGCCAATCTTGCAACCTGGAATATTTCGCCAATTCTTTAAGGTTGCAATACTTTAATTAGAGAAATTCATAACTTCTTTTTACGAACAATATAATGACTATTTTATTGTTATTTTGATTGTTATTTGCAGAATTTTTTTATTTAAAATAAATAAAGCAATAAAATAACTAAAACATAGTAAATATATTTAAATTATTCATGCACAGAATTTGAATCATTCAACAATTGCTTATTGCTAAAATTTTATCTGTGATAAATGAAATTTTATTGTTGATCTTTTATATTACCGTACTTTTGTGTTATTTTTTTTTTTAATGTCTGTCGATATTTCGCAGAAATAACGATGCCAAAATAAAAGAAATTACTTTCAAACTTTCAAATGCTGTAATCCTCTTATTTTAACTTTGTTGCTGTAGAATTAAACTTTTAATGATTTAAAAGAAAAGGAATAAAAAAAAAGAATTGTTACAGTTAAATTGTTTACAGTCTAGGAATTAAAGCTTTTAATCATTCTTTAGAAGTTTATTTGAAACATTTGATGTTAAGTTGAAAAAATTCATAATTGTTTAAAGAATTATCTTTATTTAATTATGAATTGCTTTAACAATTTGAGCAGAAGTTAATAAAAGAATTGTGTTAGATAAAAATCTGAAAAATTTAATTAGTAAATTACAGTCATAAATAAAAACATAATTAAATATTTAAAATGTACGGCCATCCTAAATCAATGTTATTATTACGTTAAACAGAGATGTTCTAATACAAAAACGGTTTTAACTGATAATTTATCATTTTAAAAATACTTAAACTAGCAAAATAAAAAATGTTTTCAAACTAATGCATTAGTTTTTCTTATTCTTAACATAACTTATTAGAGAATCTTCTATAAAACAAATCACTTTATGCAAATTAATAAGTTTTTTGAAATTTTCTTTAAGTCAGACACTGAAGATTAAGTAATAATCAATTTTGAAGTAAATTAATTAGATTTTCGATTTTTTTTTTTTTTTTGTCAAGTGCTTCTGATAATTATTAAACTTTAAAAGAAATTATTTATGTGGTTTAAAGGCAAGTTTTGTTATCACAAAATGTTCAGAAAATTTAGCTTTGAAAAAATTAAAAGAACCTTATAATATAAATTACGTAAGATGAACTCGGTTTCTTTTATTACTTAAGAGATAAGAAAAAGCATATTATTTCTGCCTTCTTTTTTATATCTTTTGAGGTTAATGTGGCATAAAATGCATTTTTAAAAAGTTTTAATTGAAAGTACATTTTCAGTTTAGCAGTAAAATTTTTATAAGTAATTAATTAAAATCTTTCTCGAAAAAAAACAGATGAAGCGAAATTTAAAATTTGTGCTATTATTTTTAAAACATAATAATTTCTGATTAAGTGCCTTTTCATGTTATTTCAAGTTATTTAATGAGAAATAAAAATAATGCAGTACGTGTTTTTAAAAATTCGTCTACGGTTTTCTTTAATGCAGTCCATTTTTATTTAAAAAAGAATCTTTATTTTAGAGAATAACCTTTATAATAATCTTTATTTAAGAATAATCTTTATTTTTTTCAGTTTTTATTAGATTTCATTTAAAATTCTTAGCATTTATTCTAATCGTAATAACTTTTTAATAATTATTAACTAAACCAAACATTTCATATATGATAAAAATTCATTTATAAGAATTTTATATTTTTTTGCATAACTTTATGAACATTTTTCAAACATATAGAAAAAAATGGAAAAGAAAATTAGAAAAACAAATTTAGATTTTGTCTCAAAGAAAATTCAATTAATATAAAAATATTAAAATTGCATTTAGATTTAATTAAGTATTTTTAATTTTTTATTTCACAAAACAAATTGTTAATTTATTGATTATCTTAATTTAATTTCAAAATTGTTAATTATTCTTAAAATTTATCAAAAAAAAAAATTGTAAAATATAAAACACTGGAAAAATTATATATGTGCTGGGTTGGAATTATGTTAATTTAATAAGTGTTTTTAAAATTTTATACTTTTTCTAATAATTAATCCTAACAATTATTAAGTAGTTAACTATTTTAGTAATAAGTAGTAATCATTTTTGATAATATTTGCTGGGTTAAATTTTATAATGGGATATATTTTTAGTAATTCAATAAGATACATAATGAATTCTTGAAACAAATATTTGCAGCTAATTAATTCTTTGATAACTAACATATTTAAAGGTGATGTTTTTAAAATAACAAATAAATAAGGTAAGTCGAAACACGACATTCAGTCTAGCACCTTATTGGCAAAAATCTTCTATTTTGCAATAAATTAGAAAACATGAACCAACTATTTTTCTAATATTTTAAAAGATGATGTTTCTATGAAATTAAAACTGAATCATGTTCTCAATTTCAGTTCTTCGAAGGACTTATATATACTTTTAAAAATAAAGTTGACATGAAAAAGCAAACTTTCCATTTGAATCATCCGTGGTTCCATCATCAGTGGTTCAACAGCCCCATGGTGGGCCAATGCAGATTTCTAGACAGGAGATATTTTGTTTTTACAGGGTAGAGTAGTGGCTTCGCCGGGTTTTTTATATATATATATATATATATATATATTGGTAGGATTGACGACCTCACTCACAGCGCTCTACAATCATATTAGACTGGGACCTACGGTTTAAAGTGGATTCGAACCACTACAAACATCCTATATCGAATATCCACTACAAACATCTCAAGCATTTACAAATATCTCATTGTGAATATCCACACAAACACTCAGCCATCAGGCGCTCGGTACTGATAGGTTTTGGGTTCGAATCCCAGCGATGCCATAGATGTTTGCAGTGGTTCGGAATCTACTTTAAACCGTAGTTCGCTGTCTAATAAGATCGTAAAGCGTTTTGGGGGTAGTGTTTCTGGCGGCCTTACCATTTCTTCAAGCTGCATGTGCCCCCTGGGTAGTGATAAAAGAGTAACAGCGGTGCAGGCTTTGCTTATGGCATAAGGATTAACTGTCTCTATTGCATTAGAACAACAACAACAAACATCCATGGTACCACCGGGACTGGTACCGAGCGCCCTGAAACATATTATTATGGTAAAAATATGTTCAAAATCTCATTAATATATTTCAGTCTAAAGGTGCTTTCAAATCACCATGTAATTATTGCACCATTTTGATTAAATACGACATTCTGTTTTATTTCTATACATTGCTTGGTACACTTAATTGAATACTTATATATATCTATTGAGCTATTTCAATCAAATGTGAGATTGTTCCTGCAGTATGTCTTGCAGCTAAACGTTGTCGATATAATTCTTTCAGGCGAGCTAATAATCTTGGAATTTTCTTCTTAGGACATGAGCCAAATCTGCTAATGCCTGTCTAAATGATTGGAATGTTACTTTCATTTGCTTTTCAGTCGTCTACATCAGGGCCACAAGCGGATAGTCGATGAATTTATTGCAGTAATTACCCACTTAGTGATACGATAGATTGGCATCGCTGCAATTGTTGTTCGATCCTACAAGTAAAGATGGTGGTTCTTTTTTTTCATCGGATGGAGGTATTAACGATAAACACCGAACCATTCAAATTTCAGTGTAATGGAAAACAATATTTATCTGTAATTATAGTGTCAGTTAAATAATTCAATACATTTTTTTATACGTTTAAGAAATACCTTTTGTAAATAACTTATCTAACTATGATGATATCATTACATAAAAATTATAACATAATTGTCATTTTTATGGGTATGCATACTTTTTTTATTCTTATATTAATTGTTTTATTAACTAAGAAATAGGAATTTAATATTTTATTTATTAATAAAATTTTTGATACTTTCAATGCATTTTAAACATTTCAATACATGACACATTAATCGTTGTCATATACGGATATTCGCTATAAGATCTCCATTAACCAAATGATACTGCAATATCTGTTCTTAGTTTTTCTAAAAATTTCACACTTTTGTGTTACATATGAAGAAAACCTAGAAAATATCGATGCAGTAATTCTGCTATTAGAGAAGACATGCTATCGAAAATTTCTTTCCCATTAATCTGTCATTTCTGTTGTTGTGACTAATTCTCAGTGTCCGACAGCGCGGATGGACACCATGTCATGACGGACACCTCATGAATAGTCAACTCATGGATGGAAGGAAAGGGTTTAGCCTATGATGAGACGGAGCACTCGTAGATAGAAGTCTGACTTTGTTCCGAGTCACTGAAAAGGAGGGCAGTACTACTTTTAAGGAGAACTTCGCCCACATTTGCCTACCGTATGGGAGTAAGCTCATCGTACGTATCGCGTAAAACCTGGAAAACTCCCACCAGGTAGTCCGATTAACTAGTGGCGCTCGGTACCACAGATTTCGGGTTCGAGTTCTGATGGCGTTCCACTGATAGCGTCTGTTACAGTCTCTGATTTCAGAAACGAGACTCAGTGGCGACTGTGATAATGTCAGTAGGCGTTTCGCACGGACAATAGGTAAAGTAAATTTAGGGTATCTAACTTAAAAAACAGTGTCCTTTTTTCATCTACCGTCAATGATCTCCTCTTTATATGCATAATTGGAAACTTTGTTTCTATATATTAAAAATTCATTAAATGATTCAAGAGTTAGGCAATTCAAATTGCAATTTGATTTAATAACTTTTAAAACTGATTATGATTAGTCAAAAATTATTGTGTTATTAAAAAAAACGTAAAAATGCACGAGATATCTATATAGAAATGAATATTTATCTGCACAAAATAATAAAAAAAAAACGGAGAAGGAAAACTGTCTGATTAAGGTTCTTTTAACTTACAAAAAAAAAAATTTTCAGAAATGGAAAGGAATAGTTAGAAAGACAAGTTTCAACTACTTCAATTTATAAACTTGTCAAAGCATCAAAGAAAAAACTTTTACTTGCATTTTATTAATAATATACAAAATAATTAATTAAATTTAAATAAATAATATAGTTTTAGTAATATTTTTTAATAACATTAAAATTTTTATTATTAATAATAATATTTTTAAATAATATAATTTTATATTATACTATTTAATAATACTAAATTAAATATTATTAAATAATATATTTAATAACATTTAATTTATTATTAAATATTTAAATAATAAAATAATATATATAAATTTATATTATATATTTTAATATACAATATAAATTTTGATATTGAACCGTCCAGATTTAAGGATTTTTGATGATAAATTCTTCTTATTTTTAGTTGATTTAAATTTTCTTTGTATTTATTTAAATGACAATGAGCAATCTATAAAACGTTTAAAAAACATATAAACATAATTAAAAACAGTTACTATTTTTAATTCTTATTGAATAATTGAATTTATTAAAATTGAAAACAAATAAATGAAGAATTAGGCAAAAAAAAAAGTCACAACAGATACGAGTATGATGTGAACAGAGAAAATGGCAAGAAACCAGATAATAAATTAAGTACGATCTATAATAAACATTCAAATAGCCTAGGTAATAAATAATAAAAAGTTGTTTTTCTACTATTTTTTTCAAAATATAAACTAGTTGATTTTAACATTTCATTTTCAGAAGTAAACTGCAGAATTTAAATGTTTCATGAATATAATGCTGCAGGAAACTTTATATGAAGATTCGCGCGCATAAATTTCAATTCTAAGCGGCGCTCGTAGTTTCATTTTAATACCAAGCCCGCATCTCCAACCTATTTATGGATATAGAAGAGAGACGAAAATTGAACGGTGCCCGCATACCCTAAGCATTAGTTTAGATGCCAAGCCGACGTGTAGACTTCATAAATACCACCTTTGAATTAATTTAGTCATGAATTATGCATCACACAAGCCCCATTTCACTTGGCTCAGAGAATACTATACAGTTACTTTTATCCATTCATATCAATAATTTATTAAGATATATAGAGTATATAATATTATTAAATGTGTATGTTAAGATGTGGTCCTGAATGGTTGAGTGGCTGGCGCTCGGTACCACAGGTTTTCGGGTTCGAGTCCCGGCGGTGCCATGGATGTTTGTAGTGGTTCGGAATCCACTTTAAACGGTAGGTCCCGGTCCTAATAGGAGCGTTGTGGGGCATTGTTGCTCCGCACGTCCGTGGCCCTGGGTAGTGCAAAGTGAATAACATCTGTGCAGCTTGCCTTAAGACATCCAAGACCAAGCTGTCTAAGTGTTTGCCAGCTGCATTGGAAAAAAAAAAAAAAAAGATATAGTATTATAAATACATAAAGAGCTAATGAAGACTACAAAATAACAAATTGCACTGGTATAATTTTTTTTTTTAGTATATAAATATTTTTGTTCTAATGCAGCTAAACAGATAATGCACCTAGACAGATGCCTTTGAGTGCTTAGGGCAAGCGCTACACCAGCGTTACTCACTTAGCACTACCCAGGAGATGCGTGTAGCTTGAAGATAAGCTACGCACGCGGAGTAACAATAGACGCGCAACGCTCTACGATCATGTAAGACCGAGACCTATGGTTTAAAGTGGATTTCAAACCACTAGAAACATCCTTGGCACCGCCGGGACTCGAACCCAAAACCTGTGGTACCCAGCGCCGGAGCGCTAGCCACTCGGCCATTCAGGCCCATATATATATATATTTTGTTTGTCATCGGTGGGCTCATATTCCACTCATTTATAGCACAAACAGCTCACCGATGAGAGGATATTGCCTTTCAGAAGGACTTTTAGGGGTAATTGCCCATATATGCGCATCATATAAGAGAAATCCATAAAACTTCCACCACAGATTGACTAACGATACAAGGCACTTTACATAGGTTATCACAATCGAAAACGAGTCTCCTTTTTCTGAAAATTGTGACTGTAACGGATTCCACTTCAACTTGAGCGCCAGATACACACGTTATAACTGGGTCACGAGTAGTTTGGTTTGTCGCTCTACGGTCATTTTTTGCACACTTTATACTAATTAGACTGGGACCAACAGTTTAATGGGGAATCATTAACAAACATCCACCAGCCAGGATTCGAACCTGAAGTCTGTGGTACCAAAGAACAGAGAGCTAGACAATTGGCTATCAGACCACCTATGAATAGGAGAAGCGTGTTTTTAAAAACGAATTTTTCATTAAATTTGGTGAAGAAAATAAGTATTGCATATAAGATATTTTAGATACGTTAAAAGAATTTAAATATTCTCTTTGTATGCTTATTTATATTATATTAATAAATATTAAAATTTTACAAATTTGTTTGAAAGAATTATCATATAATGTTGTTACTGTTTATTTATCACATAAAGAAATTTTTAAAACTTATTTAAAAATTAAAATTTTTAAGCTAATTTTTTAAAAATTTTATCACAAAATAAATTTTTGACATATCTTCAAAAAAAAAAAATTAGTTAAAATTAATAAATATTGATTACTTTGTAAAAAATGGTAATACATTCTATCAACAAAAATAATGTTTCAAATAATTCAATTCAAATAATCAATAAAAATATTTTAGATTATTTTATAATTTCTGAATCTAAGTTAATTTTTAAACTAGAATCCTTAACTGTTTGCAAATTATGCACTGGTAAAATAAGATTGCACTTGATCAATATTTAATTAGTTGTTGAAGTGGAGTATTTAATATGAATAATTAATTAAGATCTTCAAATACGGCAGATGTTTTAGTTAATCGCAGGTGTTTCGAAGAATACCCTAATAATAATAATATGTTTTTAGAATCGATGCTTTGCACGATGCATCTGATGCTTATGTTATAAAATTGGTAAAACTTTTGTCACAACTACTGATGGATATTATTTCAGAAAGTTTTTGTTATTCCACATTTACTGTTTTAACCCTATTGCAATATCATCCTATATTGTAATAAAATAAAGCATTATTTTCACTCTTCATCAGTTTACTACTAAACTAGCTAATATTTAAACTGTTAAATGGCACATGATAAGTGTTTTTAACATAATATCTTTATTATATAAAAATTTTTTTTTAGTTTTATCTCTTAGTAATTCCACATGTCTTTAATAATTAAAAGATGTTAAAAATTTCAAATAAAAAATACAAATACGATGCAAATATATAGTTTCACACACAATAAAAAGAATAAGGAAGAAATTTCAAAATCAAATAGCTAAATATAACTAATTACAAACCAATTTTTTTAATCAAAGCAGAATGGGTAATCACTATTTATTTTCCAATTTCAAAAAGAAGTGAGTGGGGCCATGCAAAAAGATAATGAGAGAACATTGAACTTTAGTATGAAGGCTTCTGTAAATTAATTGAGTAAGATATACATAAAAACATATAATTATGCTTCGAAATAATAACCAATTTTGATGTTAATAAAATGTATTCAAAATAATAACCAATTTTTAAAGTTATTAAATTTTGTATTCAAAATTATAACTAATTTTAATATTAATAAATGAATTTGTTCAAATTATAACCATTTTTAATATTAATAAATTATGTGTTCAAAATAATAACCAATTTTAATATTAATAAATTAATATGTTCAAAATAATAACCAATTTTTAATATTAATAAATTATGTGTTCAAAAGAATAACCAATTTTAATGATTAATGTGTTCAAATTAACAACCAATTTTAATGATTAATGTGTTTAAATTAACAACCAATTATGATGTTAATACTTAAATTAATGTGTTCCAAAATAATAACTAATTTTGATGTTAATAAATTATATGTTCAAAATATATTTCAACTATATATTTTACATTATTTGCTTAAACCTTCATTAATGTAATCCAGGAAACAGTTGATGTTAAATAATATAGTATACTGGACCTTCACTTTAATATGAAAATCATTTCCTTCATTTGCAATTTCTAAGAATTATTGTAGAAGTAATACCACAAATAAAATATAAATTAAATTGAAATGAAACGGCGACCCATTAAAATAAAATAGTAATTCATTTGAAATTTTTAAAACCTACTATTTGTGTAAACTAATTAGGGAGAAAGAAACATTTACGAAGTCACTGGAATTGCTGAACTAATGGTATTTGTGTTATTTCTCAGTATTAAAATCAATATAAAATTTTGTAGTTGCGTTCGTGATTAGCAATAAAAAATAGTACCAGCATTAACATTCCAGTTTTAAAAGAATATTAAATTATACTGCAACAAGAAGGTAGTAAAAATTCTCTTAACTTGAAATATCCGAAAACAGAAATTGTCTTTTATGACAAATGAAATGCACTGTTAACTTAATAAGAGAAATAGTAAACTGCAAAATTATTTTCCAAAAGATTTAGCGTCTAAATACTCCATGAAAAGATATTATAGCTAAATGATAAAACTTTCTGCTAGACTGCTTTCTCGCATTAAATGTTTATTTGGCATTCAGTTTTATTAAAACGCTGGCGGTATCATTTTGTGCCATCTCTGCATACTTGCTTGTTTATCTCTTTTTATTGAGTTTAGTCTCTAAACCCAATTTTTCTTAAAACATCTCATTGGCAAAGGGAGAATCCATTATCAAAATTACCAGAAACACCTCCATGTTATTTCCTCGCAGATGCTGCTGAAACTTTCCGTCTTTTAATTCCCAGTTCTTCCTTCTTGAGAAGAAAATGCCATCAACAGAAAGTGAAAATGCCACTTTCGTGGTTACGCCGACGACAATGAAGTAATGTAAAAGCAAAAGGCACAATTCAATGGAAAGAAGAAAGAAGGCAAAGAAAGAGAAGAAGCTTTTGTTACAACAATGTGACCTCGCTTGCTTTTCAGTTAAGTAAATAGGAAAACAAATTTTTCTTTTTTGAACTCTGAAAGGTGTGAAAACGGTTTATCTTTTATCTTTTTTTTTTTTTCAGTTTTTAATCTTTTAGTATCAAAAACAAATTGATGTTTACAGTTGAGTCTGAGCCAAATATTTCAACAATGCAGATGACAGTGACAACAAAAAATAAATAGATTAATGTACATTTATGTTAAACAATGCTAAAAACTTTTTATATATTCTTTTTTAAGAACTACAATTCGAAATTGAATGGAGGACTTTTAATGATATTTTACTGACAATGTATTTTAATTTATTATTGAATAGTTATTTACTGAGTTGTTTTATCAGTGATAATGGAAAACAATTTTAGTACTACGGTTAACATTCTTTGCACATAGATTTTGTCAATCTAAATTATTAGTAATATCAACATAATTTTGTATGTTAAAAGATGAATTCTTCATTGTACGTACATACAAGAATATATATATATATATATGCAGTGAGTAAAAAAAGTATTGGCAATTGCCTTAATTTATTCATATTGGCAAAAAAATAAAATTTTATGCAATTTTAGCTGTCGTAATTAAATACAAGACATCTTAGATAGATAAAAAAATAGTGAAAATTTTATTTTAATTTGCATTTTATACGATTTTTTTTCTTTCAAAACGAAAATTTGCTTGTCAAAAAAACTATTCGCAAAGTTATGCAAATTTTGTTACATTGAAGTCACGTGTTTTGACTGATAAGAAACTCTACCGGTATAAAGTCTGCAAAACTACTCCAACAGTGTCTATGCATTATTTTGCGATTACTGCAGTAAAATAACTTCGAAATCGAAGGAGTTGAACGTTAGTGTTAAAAACACGATTATTAGGCTCAGAAACGAAGGTTTAACTTATCGTGTTATAGAAGTGCAGTTCAATATAAGTTTATTTACTGTCAGAAGTGTTGTAAAAAGTTCAAGGAAACAGGATCAATGGAAAATAAGACTAGAAGTGGACGACCTCGAATATTTTCTACAAAGAGAAGAACGTGTCATTATTACAAGGTTAAGAAAAACCCTAAAATAAGTGCACCCCAGATAGCTAGAGATGTTGCTTTCACTTCGCAAAAGACTTTCAGCGTACAGACTGTACGGAATATTTTACACGAGAGAAGTTATTATGGAAGGGCAGCTAGAAAGAAACCATTCATCTCCGGAAATAAATAGGAGAAAGAGGTTAGATTTCGCAAAATCCCACGTTGATTTATCTGAAGAGTTTCGGAACACAGTTATTTTCCTACGAATCAAAGTTTAACATTTTCGGCAGCGATGGACGACGATATGTGGAGGTGACCAAATACTGAATTGGAAAAGCAACATTTAACTGCTGTTGTAAAACATGGTGGAGGCAGCGTCTTAGTTTGGGGCTGTATGGCAGCTAATGGAATTGGCAACCTGCATTTTATTGATGGTATTATGACAGCACGTACATACATTGATATTTTGCGCCATAACCAAAAATCAATGCCCAAAATCTTGGCTTGGGAACATCATTCGTTTTTCAACAAGACAATGACCCCAAGCATACAGCGAATCTCACCCGTGAATGGCTACTCTACAATGCTCCTCGCCAATTAAAAACCCCACCTCAATCGCCTGACATCAATCTAACTGACAATTTATGGCACCTGCTGGATCTAGAAATCAAGAAACATAAAATTTCAAGTAAAGACGACCTCAAACGTTTACTCTTGCAAGAGTGGCACAAAATTCCCAACAGTACAACAAAGGCCTTAGTTTCCTCTATGAGAAATAGATTACAAGCTGTTATAGATGCAGAAGGTATGCATACAAAGTACTAAACATATACTGATTTTGTTTTCGCTCATAATTTTGTCAATACTTTTTTATCATGTAAATTTTGTATTTTCTCGTAGATTTTGACTAAAAAAATATTTAAATGAAAATTTCGTTATATTTGTTTGTCTTTTTCTCCTTCTGTAATCGCTATGTTAAAATAAAATTTGTAAACATACTTTGTTAGCAAATATGATCATTTATAGACAATTTCCAATACTTTTTTATCCACTGTATATATGGGACCTGATGACCAAGTGACTGGAGCTCGGGGTTCGAGTTCCGATGGTGCTATGGATGTTTGTAGTGGTTCGGAATCCCCTTTAAACCGTAGGTTCCGGGTCTAATATGACTGTAGAAGGGTTGTAGGGCTGTCAACCCTACCCCGTAAAAAGAAAGTATCTCATGTTGCGAAATCAGGTAGTAGGAAGACAGTCTTGACCCACCATGGAGATGTTTCGTCAATGATTGGTTTGGTTTGTCGTTCTACGGTCTTTTACGTATACTTTGGGCTAATTAGACCAGGATCTATAGTTTAACGTGGGTTCAGAACCCCTAACAAACATTCATGCCACCACCAAGATTGATAGTCTATTGGCTATCAGGCCGCATTTCGCCAATGAGGAAGAATATATATATATATATATACACTACGTTTTATTATACATACATACACACTAGTTTACTGCATATATATATGGAATAATATTATATACTAGGTATATAAATAAATATGTTTCTTTTTTTCATATTTTTGTTAATCATTAGATCCAATTCCTGATTAAAGAATAACAAATATACGACCTCGAAAGAATTTTTTTCTATTTTTTTCATAATTTTTTCCACGTATAAAAAAGAACTTCCATTCCTCTTAACTAATAAACCAAAAATCTCCATGCTTCCAAATGTCTTATTTTATTTACCATGAAAGGAATGCAATTCACCGTTGGGTTGATTTTGCCAACAAATGACTTTCATGGACGAATTGCAATCCATAATTGAAAAGTTTCTTTTTTATCAAAGAGGCCGCTTGAAACCCTTCCCGGGGCAGATTTCTCCAGAGACACTGGAAGTCCTTTCATGGAAATCAGCCAACCAGACGAATCTGGAGGTTCCTCTCTTATCCATGCTTGCGCTTTTTGCTTTTTCATCGGGTAACTAGTAGAAATGAAAAGAATAACACGTTAAAAAGAATCAAAGATTTTGTATTTGAAACAGATTTCTTATAATGAAAAATAATGCGATGAGAAGCTTGTTGGTTGGTTGGATAGTTAATTCACTTGCAGTTGGCTTACATTCATTGCATTCGATGTTATTTTAACGAAAATTGTTTTAGTTTAATTTAAAAATGTATGAAAAATATCTATGTAATTATGTTGTCAATGTTTCAACAAATATATGTTATTTTAACAAAACAATTGATTGTTTGCCTTCAAATTAGTTAAACAATATACTCTACAAATAAGTATTATGGTTTATAAGCGGATAAGAAAAGAGTGCTTTATAAACAACTTTGACATCAATAATGCCGTTGTATAAACATTGTATTATATTTATATTCATTGACATTAAACTTATCTTGCATTGTGTTTATCATAGCTTATGAAAAATTGTTTATTATTGCGTTATATTTATTATAGCTGTAGTGGGCAACCAGGTTGTAGCTGGGTGTGGTTGGGTTGAGATACTTGAGGCACAGGTTGAGAGACTCACAACTTTATTTAACACAAACATCACACACACTTACAATTAGAGACATACAATATTTAACACATTTAAAGACATACCATTATAGATTCGTGGCAGGATCCCACTTCTAAACCCGAAAACCCAATACTCAGATACACGCAGGATCCGCGAAAATAAAATATCAATTTCCTATTTCTTCCCTTGCAAAACATTTGTAGAAATTCTATAATTTATTTTTCTACTAGAAATGACAATATCTATCATGCAGAGTTGATATGGCAATATCAACTCTGGCCCCGTGGAAATCTATAATCCCTACATCTAAAAATACGACCCTTCACTCCTTTTTTTCAGAACTGTAATATCGAGTTGCATTTGAAGAACTTTCTACGTCTGCGAGAAACGTAGAAAGTTCTGAGTCTTATCAAAAATTAATAATTTTAAAAATTATTTTAATTAAAACATTAGATTAAAATTTACAAAACTTCACTCTTTTAATAAAACATCGATTTCCTATTCCTTCCTTGCAAAACATTTGTCGAAAGTACATAATATACATAATTTATTTTTCTGGCAAATATGGCAATATCTATCATGCAGAGTTGATATGGCAATATCAACAGCCCTCCATGGAAATCTATAATCCCTACATCTAGGGAAATCTATATCCCTACATCTTCTAACAGAAGCGTAGTGGGGTATTGTTACTCCGTGTCTGTTGCTTATCTTCAAATTACACGCACCTCCTGAGTAGTGCTAAGTGAGTAACGTCGGTGCAGCACTTGCCTTAAGGCATCCAAGACAATAGTTTAAGTGTTTGCCCGCTGCATTAGAACAAAAAAATAAGAGGTAAATGGATATTTAGTTATACAAATCGGAAGCGTTTTAGAATAGAATTTTTTTTAACATTTGTTTGTTAAATATGTTCATGAGTAAGTATTTTTTTTTTTAATTTACGAACAATAAGATAGTTTAAAGAAAATATGCATTAGTAATGTGTTTTATTATCCAGACCAGATTGAGAATAATTGTATAGTTCATTTCTATGAATAATTGTATAGTTCATCTGTTATGAATAATTGTATAGTTTATTTATTATGAATAATTGTATACTTCGTTTTGTTATGAATAAATGTATATTTTATTTGTTACGAATATGAGATTGCTTCTCTGTCTGTCGGTTGGTTTGAGGTTTAAAATGATTTCGCGAGAAGAACTTCAAGGACACATAAATAGAAGTCGAAACAATTTTGGGGAAAATACTATACAGTTTAAGAATTTGGAAGATGATTTCCATTAATGTTAAAAGAGAATAGTTCAGTATAGGGTTTATGAAATTTTATTAAAATCTATAAGAGGTAAAGAGGGACTGCATGGCCGAGTGGCTAACGTTGTGACGCTCGGTACCACAGGTTTCTGGGGCGAATCCCGGCGGTGCCATGGATGTTTGTAGTGGTTCGAATCCACTTTAAACTGTAGGTCCCGGTCCGTTTAGCCTAAAATGTGCACAAGATGCCGTAGAGCGACAAACCAAACCTGTACCTTCCTTACAAAACATTTATTGAAATGTTATAGTATACATAATTCATTTTCTGGTAAAAATGGCAAAATCTATCATGCAAAGATGATATGATAATATCAACCCTTCGTGGAAATTCTATAATCCCTACATCTAAAAATGAGTCCCTTCACACGTTTTCGCCCAGAACTTAATATCTAGTTGCATTTGAAGAACTTTCTACTCTTCTCAGAAAGTAAACTCATGAAACATTGATTAATATAACTAAAACATTAAATGCTCTTTTACAAAAACATGTACTTTTTAATAAAACATCGATTTCCTATTTCTTCCTTGCCAAACTTTTGTAGAAATGCGCTTGCAATATACATAATTTATTTGTCTGGCAAATATGGCAATATCGATCATGCAAAAGTTAATATGGCAATATCAACAACCCTCCATGGAAATCTATAATCCCTACATCAAAAAAATAAATCCCTTCACACGTTTTCACTCAGAACTTTAATATGGAGTTGCATTTGAAGAAGTTTCGACGCCTCTATGAGAGGTCTAAAAGTCTCATGAAAAATGCAATATGTGTCCATCTCACCTGCCCTCCTTTGTTATTACTTCCAGTCGCTCTCATCTATCTGAAAATATTCCGCTTCCTCAATAACAGTCAATTTCTGATTCGATTCGAGATTTCCACAAGTGCCTTCCACTTCTGTGTGTTCGTCGAAGCAATAAATTCCATCCACCCAAAGCACGGGTTCTGAAAAGGATCGAAAAAGCTGGAAGTAAAACGAGATTGCTCTCTCTCTCTGTCGGTCGTTTGAGGGTTTAAAATGATTTCCGCGAGAAGAATTCCACAAAGGGACACATAAATAGAAATTCAATTCGAAATACTATACAGTTTAAGAATTTGGAGTGAAGAATTTCTATTAGTGTTCAAAAAGAGATATTTTAAGTAGGGGATTACAAACTTTTATTAAAATCTATAAGAGGTAAATAGGAACAGTATGACCGAATGGCTGGCGCTCGGTACCACCGTGATTTCGGGTTCGTGTCCCGGCGGTGCCATGGATATTTGTAATGGTTGATGTTTGAAGTGGTCGGATGTGGATGTTTCTGGAAAGATGTTGGCCGAAATGATGTTTGTAGTTGTCTGAATCCACTTTAAATCGCAGGTCCCGGTCTAACATGATCGCAGAGCGTTGCGGAGGTATTGTTACTCCGCGTCCGTAACTTATCTTTCAAGCTACGCGCCTCCTGGGAAGTACGCTAACGTCGGTGTAGCGCTTGCTTTTAAAGCATCCAAGACTACTGTCTACAGTGTGTTTGCCAACTGCATTAGAAAAAAAAAAGAGATAAATGGATGTTTAGTTATGTAAATAGGAAGCGTTTTAAAATGGAATTTTTTTAACATTTATTTATCAAATATGTATATGAGTAAATCATTTTTCTTTTCATTTCAGAACAATAAGATTATTTAAAAAGAAAATCGTTAGTAATGTGTTTTATTATCCGTGCCAGATTATATATAATGAGAATAATTGTATTCTTATTTGTTAAGAACATGAGATCGCTTCTCTCTCTGTCGGTTGGTTTGAGGTTTAAAATGATTTCTCGAGAAGAATTCCAAAGGGCACATAAATAGAAGTTCGAAGCAATTTTGGGAAAATACAGTACAGTTTTGAATTTGAGATGAGATTTCTATTAGTGTTAAAAAAAAGAGAGATTTCAGTAGAGGATTATAAACTTTTATTAAAAATCTATAAAGAGGTAAATGGAGCCTGTATGGCCAAATGGTTGGCGCTCGGTATCACAGGTTTCGGGTTCGAGTCCCCGGCGGTGCCATGCATGTGTGTAGTGTGGTTCGGATGGGGTTGTTCGCCTTATGCCCCACGCCCTGTAGTCATATTAGACCAGGACCTACAGTTTAAAGAGTGGATTCTAAGACACCGTGAAACATCCATGGATATGGAACTGAACCAGAAACCTGCAGCAATGAGCGCCAGAGCGTTAGAAGTGGCTGACGGCCAATTGGCTAGTTCTTTTTGCCTTTGAATCACAGGCTTCGGGTTTGATCTTGGAGGTGGTATGGATGGATGTTTGTGAAAGTGAGATAACTGTGGTCCCCACATTAACTGTAGGTCCAAATAAGCCCTAAAGTAACGTGTGCGAAAAATAACTGTAGAATGACAAACAAAACTAGAGCTACTTTATAATTTCTCAGGGCTTGAATATTATAATATCCGGGGCTTGATGGCTAGAGTATGGCTATGCGCTGTAGCGCTCGGTACCACGAGAGTTTTTCGGGTTCGAGGCCCGTCGGAGGCCATGGATGTTTGTAGTGGTTCGGAATCCACTTTGAAACCGCAGCCAGGTCCCGGCCCAATAGGATCGTAGAGCGTTGCGTACCGTGTTATTCCGCGTCTGCGGCTGTGCTTCGAAGCTACGGACCGCGGCGGAATAACAATACCCCACAGCACCACGTGGACCTGCAGTTAAGCCAGCCTCCACAGGCGAAGGGCCAGGCCTGAGGCCACTCGGCGCTTCATCAGGCGAATCTTATTCGAAGCCCTG
>BPLR01014451.1:0-25737 GCA_021605095.1 Caerostris extrusa
TACGTATTGCTCAATCAAATTTCCAGTAGACTTGATACATTTAAAGTATTAAGTATCCTATACTGAAGAATTTTAAAACTATGCAGTTTTCTTTTATACTTTATGCCATTGTCTGTATAGACATAATTGCTATATACAGATTATACAATTACAGAAACAGTACACACGAAAATTTCTTATTAACTGATTGATAAGGACCTATTGAGCATCTTCAGTGAAATATATATTTTTTTCTATTATGGAAAGTTTTTTTTTATTTAATTAAAAAATTTTATTAAGTATATTAAGCAGACATTTATCTTGTATGTAAATGGAGATGTACTTATTTATGGCTTATATTTATTATTTAAAACCAGGCTATTAATGTCATTATTTAAGCTAATTTAAAAACTTCTTTATTATGTAGTTCAATAGTTTTAATTTTTAAATTCTTTGTACCATTTCTATCAATTATTAGCCATATTTTTCTTTTATTCACTGCCTTTTTTCAGATGAAAATCTAAAGACAAGTTTATTTGCTTAATAATGAATTGGTAAGCTACTTAGAAATGAAGCCACAGTAAGTTAAAAACTAAATCATTAAATCTTTTATTTTCATTATGGTTTGTTATTCTTACTTTTATCTTCACTAATTTAACATTTGATTGATGTTTTTGCATCCCAAAAATTAAAAAGTATCTTAGTAAAAATTCTATGCAGGAGGTTCATTCAAACATAGTTTGGTATTTGATGGTGTGGTAAGCACTTCACAAATGCAATAAAGAAAAAAAAGAAAAGTCAGACTGACAGAAATTAATACCACAAAAAATTACTGTAATAAATTATCTAATTTAGAAATTACTGCAATAAACACACACACCATCATTTTAAGAACAGTCTCCAGGGGGCTGCGTCGTCTTACCTACTTCGGTAGGATTTCGGTGACGAGATGCTTTTCTTTTTACGGGGTAGGGTTGTCAGCTCTATGCCCAACACTGAAAAAGTGGAGCCATAAGATCGATTTAAAGTGGATTGCGAATCACTACAAACATTCCTGGCACCGCCGGCACTCGAACCCGAAAAACCTGTGGTATCGAGTGCCAGAGCGCTAGTCACTCGGCCGTCATGTCCCACACACACACACAAAGAGGGAACTGAAATTTACTAGATATTTTGAAAATTCATAAAAATAAACAATTAAACGACCATAATCATAATAACGATTTAAATAAACTATCATTTAGGTATGCAGTTCTTCACTAAAAATCCATGTCAGTAATTCAGAATTTTTTCTGCACAAAAATTCTAATAAAAATTTTGCTCATAGGTAGCATTTTACTACTGCAAGCATCGATATGCAGGGGCCTGATGGCCGAATGGCTAGCGCTCTGGTGTTCGGTACCACAGATATCGGGTTCAAATCCCGGTTTTTTGCCCATGGGTGTTGTAGTGGTTCGGAATCCACTTTAAGCCGTAGGTCCCGGTCCTAATAGGATCGTAGAGCGTTGCGGGGGCATTGTTACTCCACGTCCATGGGTTACCATCAAGTTACACGCTCCCCCTGGGTAATGCAAAGTGAGTAACGTCTGTGCGGCGCCTGCCTTAAGGTATCCAAGACAGCTGTCTAAGTGTTTGCCAGCTGCATTAGAAAAAAAAAAATTGAGGTTAGTGGTGAATTTTAATCCAACCTTTGGGGCCTGAATGGCCGAGCGGCTACCGCTCTGGCGCTCGGTACCACAGGTTTCGGGTTCGAGTCCCGGCGGTGCCATGGACGTTTGTAGTGGTTCGAATCCACTTTTAAACCGTAGATCCCGGTCTAATAGGATCGTAGAGCGTTACGGGGGTAGTGTTACTCCGCGTCCGTAGCTTATCTTCAAGCTATACGCAACTCCTGGATAGAGAAAAGTGAGTAACATCTGTGCAGCGCTTGCCTTAAGGTATCAAAGACAAGTGTCTAGTGTTCGCCACCTGAATTAGAACAAAAAAAAGCATCGATATGCAAATTGCATAAACTTTATAAGAAGTTTTTCCACTGTTCAACTTCAATGTGATATTACTTAACAAGATTTAGATTTAAGATTTTGTATTGCTTATATCTCATTATATCTTCTGCAAAGCAATTTCTATTAAGTGCATTTGGCTCCGACAAACACATTAGTGAGTAATGCACTAATGACTAGTGTTTTCGGTCGTCAGACTTGGCACCCATGAAATTTCGATTGCGGTACAATTGTAATCCAGGATGTACGCCCAAATGTTATAATTGCTTGCGCGTTTAAAAGATGTTATCTACCAGAGGTGGAGACCAGAAGTCTAGCATTTTTGGAGGATCCATGAGTCGAGTGTTTAAAAAGGAGTCTATTTAATAATCTGACCAAAGCCGGGTTTTGTTTTCCAACTATTGATAGCCAACAGGCTAGCGCTCTGGTCATTAGTACCACAGGCTTCAGGTACGAATCCTGGAGGTGGAATGGATGTTCGTTAGTGATTCAGAATCCACATCAAACTGTAGGTCACGGTCTAATTAGCCAAAGTGTGCATAAAATTGACTGTACAGCAACAAACCAAACTTTCCGATAATTTTATAAAAATATTTTTATATTTCCAATATTCTAGGAATTGGGGCCTGAATGGCCGAGTGGCTAGCGCTCTGGCGCTCGGTATCAGAGGTTTCGGGTTCGAGTCCCGGCGGTGCCATGGATGCGTGTAGTGGTTCGAAATCCACTTCAAAACCGTAGGTCCCGGTCTAATAGGATCGTAGAGCGTTGTGGGGGCATTGTTACTCTGCGTCCGTGGCTTATCTTCAAGCCCCTGGGTAATGCAAGGTGAGTAACGTCTGTGCAGCGCTTGCCTGAAGGCATCCAAGACGTCCATGTCTGTTTGCCAGCTGCATTAGGAAAAATATATTCTAGGAATTGATGTTAAAATTAAGGGTTAAAGGGGCAATTCAATTGTTTCCTTTAATAATCCAGCCATTAGCAAAGACGGCGACTGTTTTATCAGCCAACTAAGCAAGTGTTGAAAAACTTTTCCCAACACTGAGGCTTACAATAAATTATCTTAAAAAGAGTTAATGTATCACATATACAGCAGCTTTTGATTAAAATGTACAATTTTGCTTTGTTTGTCAAGAATTAAGAATCGGATATGAATAAAAAACTCCACTCAAGAATCGAGTGTCGGAAATCTTTTGGCCGACTTCTCACCATAAAGGCGCAATATACACAGATATACGCAAAAACAACAAGAATTATACAACTGCAGTGTGTAATTTCCTACGCTGGCGTGTACATTGAACAATGAAATATAATGAAGCATCTGTTCGACACATTTTTTTTTAATGACACCTAAAAACTAGCATGCCATTTTTTCTACCTTTATATGTTATGTTAAGTTGTATTCTTTTCATTCCAAGGACAAGATGATAGTAGAGCGCCCTCTAGTGTTAAAATAATTATACTTTTCATGAAAAATAAATTTAAAAAAGATCGTGAAAATTTAAAAAATAAATCAATTTATATGTATATATATATATATATATATACAGAGAGAGAGGGAGAGAGGGCTATATAAATATAACATATATAAATATTTTTAAATATGTTTATAAATTTCGTTCACGAGCTAATAAATACATAATTAAATATTTAATTTTTTATTGGGGGTTCTTTTTTAATGTCCTTCATAAGATGCTAATGATACAATTAAATAAAATAAAATATTCTTTCTTTTCTTTTCTTATTTTCCGTTTTCTTTTTCGTTCCCTTTTTTCTAGCGACTATTAAATAATTTCGTGACAAACCTATATATCGGTACAGACAATATATATATATATATATATATACATATATATAATCATTATTATTATTCATTCCGATTATATATTTATATATATGTTACCCATGAAATTATTTAATAATTAATTACTAGAACAAGAAAAAAAGAAAGAAAACGAAAAAAAAAAACATTTTTTTTTGAAAGAAATATAAATAATGTAATAATGTAAATATAATTATATAATAAATAATGTAAATTTTTCTAATTATTACATATCTTGTGAAAGAAATTTTTTAAAAATTAGTCAATAAAAAAAATTAAATATTTATTTATGTAATTATTAGCTCGTGAACGAAATTTTAAAAATAAACCAACCAATAAGAAACACTTAAAATCGTCCAGGAAGCCACTCTCCCAAAACAATACCCATAATTTCATGGGTAATAGGGTATTCATGACGTCAATTTTGGTTCAAATCAAGTCCTCGTACGTTCATATTTTATGATTTTTTAAAAACCTAGTGACTATTCAAAAATTGTATTTTGCTTTGCATTTATTATTAAAAATGTTAGTTTAAGTAGCACGTGGTACTGGAAATGAGATGTGATCTTATTTAGTAAATAGACTAAACTCAAAAATTAGCAAATCTAGTTATTTATACAATATAAGAAAGCACGTTATTTCGACAATGTCGTTTTGAAGAAAGAATGTATTTGTTCAAAGGTAAAGTTGTGTAACGTCTCGGCCTATACTAGACCTATAACGACTTCAAGAAGAGGACCATCTTCAGAGTTCAAGGGAAAACATTTTAATTTTATTTTCAATCTTTTATATATATATAAAGATTGAAAACAAAGATTAAAGAAAGATTCAGATTAAAAGATTCTTCTTCTATATATAGTGTATATACAGAAGATACATATATATATACAGAATATACTATTCTATATACAAAAAAATGAAAATGAAAATTAAAGATAATTTGATTCACAAGTGCAGTTCAATCCAAGGTCTGAGATGTTAGAGTTCAAAAGTCTACGACGAATCTAATTGCCTGGTCTGCGGTAGACCTAAATATTATCACACGGAGTGATACATAAAACCACAAGGGCTCACTTTGCAAACAGGCGGAGACTTCGACTTTTTAGTCATTTCATAGAAAAAGAGAAAAACAACACTCTTCCTCTCATTCTTCCAAAACCTCCATCTAAAAAAATCTATCAAGACGGGGAATCAACTTCCTTCACTTCTCATTGACTCTTCTTCAGACCATGGTCTATTACCAATCCCGATGCAGCAACTCATCACGTAGTCTATATCCCGTCTGTAATTGTTTCAACCTGTGCAGGTCAAACAGACAATTCCTAATTTCATGAGGTCTCATTATCCATGACACTGAATATCTTCAATGAGGTTCGAGTGACAGGTTGTTCTCATTAGTACAAAACACTAATTGCATGTAATATAACTACCGATTACACTGCTTGTCTGCTATCAAATTTGAGTGATGGTTTGTTATTATGTACTTGTTAAAGAATATGCTTTCCTCTCACCTGGGAAAGAAATGCTACAACTCTTCTCGCGAAAAAAATGCTACAGTTTTTATAATACGCACGATGAATTTAAAGTTTCAATTACAAAAAAAAAAGTCAAACATTTTTAACGAAAATGTTTTTTTTTTTTCTAATGCAGCTGGCAAACACTTAGACAGCACGCCTTAAGGTAAGCGCTGCACAGACGTACTCACTTGTATTACGCATGGGGAGCGTGTAACTTGAAGATAAGCCACGGACGAGGAGTAACGATGCCCCCGCAACGCTACGGTCATATTCGACCGGGACCTACTTTTTAAAGTGGATTCCATGCCACCGCCGGGACTCGAACCCGAAACTTGTGGTACCGAACGCCAGAGCGCTAGCCACTCGGCCATTCAGGCCCCTTTTTAACGAAAATGTTCAATTTAAAATAAATTGATTGATCTTGTTCATTAAGTTTTTACAATACTTATGCATGTAACGTTGGAATCCTTTTTGTCAGACTTAATAAAAATTTAGAACACAAAGGAAGATTTTAATAAATTCCTTTAAAAATTCTCATCTACAATGTTTAGCATAAACATTTGTTTTATTTATTTAAAAAATTGCTGAAGAATAATTTCGCCTTTTAATTGGCTGATTTATCTCCAACAGAAAGAATATTTATAAACTTACATCTTTTGAAATCTACATAACGGAATGGTTTTTATTATTATTCAATTGGGAAATCTAAGTTTTAATTGCGATTTTTTGGTAAGTAGATTTCTTACAACTATTATACTAATTTTTTAAATAATATTTTTAAAATTTGATTTGATATATTACATTGAAAAGAAAAAAACAAAACAAAACAATGTAGCTATATATATCAAGTATATGTAAAAAAATATTTTTGAAAAGAAATATTTCTAATAATTTAATATTTTATAGTTACAGAACGTGTTCGTGTGACTTTTTACGCTCTGCTCATAATATTAATGTATAAGATTTCTACGCAATAGCAATGCATTCTTATATGTGATCCCCATATTTTCTTAATACATAGAACATGCTCCTTCTTTTGTTTATTAAAGCAGACTGCACTTACTTCAATGACTTCCGCATTTTGAACCAATTAGTTTCCAGAGCAAAGTGAAGAAGAAAGCGCTGTAATCATTGCTTTTACGAGATGAATGAAGAATAATTTCGCCTTTTAATTGGCTGATTTATTTCCAACAGAAAGGATATCTATTAGCTTACAACATCTTCTGAAGTCTGCATAACGGAATGGTTTTTATTATTATTGTTATTATTCAAATCGGGAATCTAAGTTTTTTCAAGCAAATTTAATTTTTGAATGTTCTTTATATTATAAAATACTATAAATAAAATATCTTTTATTTTACATTAGACAAGATAAATATTTATATATTTTTGAACACATAATAATTTATGATTAAATTTGTGTTGTATTTCTGATTTATTACTAACTGCTAATAAAAATTTATCTTCTGGTCTAGAAAACGTTAAATTTGTTCAGTTATTTTTATAGTTATTGGAGTAGGGTATTTGATTGAAATCTAGAATACTGTATCTTTGAGGCAGTCGCCAATCTTACGATTTAGGAATACACTGACTACCATAAGTATTTGGACACCTATGCAAATGTCGATATCTGCGGTCCTGAGGTACGTCACGGACTCCGTCGGTATATATCATGTAGGGAAACAGCAGCGGCATTAGTCGCATGCAAGATGCCGCGCAGTTCGAGCTATCTGATTTCGAGAAAGGTATAATTATCGGGTATCACAAATGTGGCCCATCCTTAAGGGACATATCTAGCGATCTGAAGCACCCAAAATCGACAGTGGCCTATGTGATTAAGAAGTGAGAGGTGATTGTCGGAATGTGCCCCGAGTCGGCAGACCAACGAAACTGGGAGATATAGAGACCGACGAGTGCTCACCAGAGAAATCGGAAGAACCGCACCCAACCGATGGCCCTCATCCGTGAGGAGTTTCAACAGGCATCCGGGAGTATTGTTTCAATGAATACCATCCGTAAGGAAGCACATCTGCATGGTTTTCATGGTCGTGCTGCTGCCCATAAGCCTTTAATCACAAAGTCCAACCGCGCTGCTCGGTTAATGGGGTGCAAAGCACATCGGAATTGGACTGTAGATCAGTGGAAACGGATTCTTTGAGTGACGAATCAAGGTTTACCTTTTACCGTTCGATGGCAGGGTCTGGGTCTAGCGTCTGCCTGGAGAACGTCTCCTGCCAGAATGCCCCGGAGGGTTCACGCTGTAATTGCCTCCTCGTGGAGGCTCTACCAACTATTGATTTTGAATAATATTCGTTTTTCTTTTCTATCACAGGTGTCCAAATACTTACTGGTAGTCAGTGTATTTCGCCAAGGGGTTGGAAATTTCGCCAAGGGGGTTGGAATATTTTCATGGGGGTTGGCCCAGTCTTTAGGATTATATTCCTTTAATTAGATAAATTTATTTCTTCTTTTTCCAAAACTATGTAATGACTATTTATGATGTTGTTTGATGTTATTCTATGATTGTTTGTTTTATACAATGCGATAGTTGTACGACTGCACTTCTCATTGTTGTTTATTTATTTCAAGTGCAATACACAGTTAAGTGAGAAAAAAAAAAACCATACATGTAAATAAAACCCTTTTTCTCAAATTTTTTATTAAATAAAACATTCAGTTAAAATACGTTGCCGAGTGGCTAGCGCTCGGTAACACAGGTTTCGGGTTCGAGTATCGGAGGTGTCATGGATGTTTGTAGTGCTTCGGAATCCACTTTAAAACTGTAGGTCCTGGTCTGTTTAATTAACGTGTGTACAAGATGGACCTTAGAGCGACAAACCAAACCTGCTCTGTTGTTTTTATCTGTCTGCACTTATCGTTGTTTATTCAATTCCTTCTGTTAGCTCACACTCTCCCTATATATATCTGGTTCAAATTTTCAATCGTTCATGAAATATTTCTTATTCATCCACTCAAGTTCAAATAAATTTTTTGAACTTGTAAAATGACACTTGATGTTAATGCAGTTTTTCAAATATTAATTCAGTAATTCAATTTAATTCATTAATTTTAGTTTTTTTAGATTTAAGTTGCATATATCTACCAATAGATGGCGCCAGATAAACTTAAAAACATGAATGAAAATTATATATAAAGGACTTTCTGCAATAGAGTGAAAAAAAAGTAGGAATTGACTTTAAAAATTTGTTCTTATTTTACTTGTTTATTGCAGTGCAGTTAAGAGCTATTCATAAAAAAAAAAAATTTTTTTTTTTTATTAAATAAAATATTCAAATGAAATATTTTACTGGGGTTTCTTTTTCAATTGATATATAACATACAACAGAAGGAATTTTTTTTTATTGATAGATAATAATTTTATTTCCAAATGGAGTAAAAAAAGTAAATAAATGAAAAAAAAAAATTTACAATAAAGAAAAAAAAAAAAATAATAAATATTTTGATTTGCCACTTTACGGTGATTTTTTTTTTGCACACTTAAGGTTAATTAAGCTACTGTTTAACATGGATTCTGAACCACTAGCTATCAGCAAGCCACAGCTGGGATTCGAATCTTAAGGGATCGATCCATGTGAAGTATGAATTTATGACATTTACATTTGCCAAAATAATTTTTATAAGTTTTGATGAGAACAAAAACAGATCAATCTTGTAATCAGTGGAATATAGAATTTGAGATGGTATTGATTTATTTTAAACATATTATAAATAACTAATATTATTTTTTTTTTAAATTTTATTTCTTTTTATTTATGACAAATCGACTTTTGATTGATTATTCTTTAAATTTTCAATAACAATAATGGTTACAGGTATAGTTACAAGTATTTTAGAAAAATTGACCTGGGAATGTAGTTCATACAGGTAATTGATGATTACATGTAAAAATGAGAAAGGCTTGTACGAATATAGAATCATTAATAGAGTTTTGTACCTGTTTTTAGTTATATGACTGGCATATTTGTGTGAAATGTGCCTTGTGCAAACCGCCAATAATAATGAACTAAATTCGTAAATCGAGATATCGTTTTATTATTTTAAAGCAAAATTATTTGTAAAAGAAGATACTATTCCAATCTTTAAGTTATAAGTCGATTTCTCGTTAATAAATAAAAGAATCTCATTAAATAAATAATGAAATAATCTGAATATATAATATAAATAATCTGAAAATATTAATTAATAAATAATCTGAAAATATTAATTAATAAATAATCATTTCTTTTTAAATTTGCATTTTTTAACACAAAATTGCTAAAAATATGTAAATTTTAATAAGCATTTATAAGTCTTTAAATTAAAAACGATTGGTTAACATAAATACTAATAGCATAACAAACTAAGACATTCTTTCCATCCTGCAATTTTTATCTAATGTATTACTTTTCTCTGAAAACGCAATAAATGTATATAGAAGATAAAAATAAACACCTCGATTTTTTATTTAGCAACTGAAATATAAATTCCTGTATTAGATACATCTTTTACATGCTTTGACATTTTACGACAATAAGATATTATGCAGATATAATGCATATTATCTTATTGTTGTAAAAGTATGTCAAAGTGCATAGTATGCACATAAATAAATATGCATAATATGTCAAAAAGATATGCATAATATGTCAAAAAGATAATATGCACATCTTGACATGCTTTTACAAAACAATGAGATAATATGCAGACGCCAAACATAAATGAGAAGAATTAAAATGTGGATTGTTTTATAAATTTGACATTCATATCAAAAATGCCATTGTCAAAAGAAATGAAATGATGTAAGCTCTTATCAAGCACTAAAACGTTCTGAAGCAGGGATTTTTATCGATGCTTTTCTTGCGCCCCCCCCCCTCTCAAATGTCAATTTTATTCAAAAGACATAGTTGGTCATTTTTTGATTAATTATTTTGATCAACTGATTCAGTAACGAACATGATATTAAGGAAACTTCAACACAAACCTCAAAGTTCAGCAACACATACATTCATGCTTAATTACACTCATGTCCATAAATTAAGGATAATGAAGTTCAGGCAAAGAAAGAGACAGAAGCAAAAACAAATTTGACTTATTTGTAAAGTCTATTTATTAAACAAAAGGTAAAGAGCAAAAAGATGCTATATGTTTGACATAATTAATAAAAATTGCGATTTTTACTCCCTGGAGCAAATTTCAAAAAAGAACCTATTTACAAAAAACAATATAAGATGGTTAGTATGATGGTTAATATGGAGTATGTCTCCCGGACGATGCAATACAGGCCTTACAACGCCTAGGCATGCTGAGTATCAAATTATCAATCTGATCTTGGGGGAATATTACACCACTCATCAAGCAATGCCCTCCGAAGTTCCGGTTGACAGGTGGGAGGGGGTTGACGGGCTGCAATTCGTCGGCCAAGCATATCCCACACATGCTCTATTGGATTCAAGTCCGGGGAGTATGCTGGCCAATCCATACGGGTGATATCCTCCAATTGAAGGCATTCGTCTACAATGTTTGTAGGGTGAAACGGGCGTTGTCATCCATAATCAGAAATTCAGCACCCATGGAGCCATGTTGTTCGAAATAAACGTACATGTTGTCATCGCTACACTCTTAACATGCAAGTCAGTTCTGGAACCAAGAATAATTCCTCCCCAAACGAGCCATCCTGCACCACCGTAACGGTGTCGTTCAATGGTGTTCTCTTGGTGGTAACGGGTACCTGGCGCTCTCCATATAAAAGTCCGGCGAGAATCAGACTGCAAACTAAACCTGACTCGTCGGAAAACATCACACAAGACCACTGTTGCGGTGTCCACAATGCATGCTCTCTACTCCAGGTTAATCGCAGGCGACAGTGAGTTGCGGTAAGTCGAAACACATCTGACAGGCCTACGAGCATATAGACCAATGTGCCCTAAGCGTCTGTACACGGTCTGCCTTGAAACTTTCGTACCGGTAGCTGAAGAGAGCTGACGAGACAAGTCTGATGTTGTGCTCCGTCTGTTTCTTTTGGCAGTAACTGCTAAATACCGGTCCTCATTAGGCGTTGTAACTCGGGGGCGACCTGTGCTGTAACATCTACTCACATTACCATCATCTTGGAATCGTTGCCAAAGCCTGAGATGACACTCTGGGCGATTCCAAGTTCCTCGGATACTTCCAGCTGGGTACGTTCACATTCCAGTCGTCCGATATCTCTACCACGTAAAAATCATCCAAATGCTTCCTTTTGTGCCATAACTATGCGGTTATTGCACTGAAAGGCTTTTTAAAGTGCCTGTGAACAATTTTACTTCTTTGCCACCCATTCCTTATATACCCTCTCTTACACTCGTCATTGTGACGTACTATCCTCGCCATCTGGTGGTTTCCTGTAATTTGCATATTCTTCTTCAAGATGAATAATTCTAATTCTGTGATAATTCTACAGGTGAAATTTTTTATTTTAGAGTTCAATTTCTGTGTGATTCTGAATTTATCCTTAATTTATAGACTTGAGTGTACAATATGAACTACACCAGCCAAATAGGCTGATGGCAAATTGGCTAGCGCTCTGGCATTTGTTACCATACGGTTCGAATCGTAGTAGTGGTTTTTTACGGGTTCGAATTCACGTTAAACTGTAAATCTCGGTCAAATTAGACTAAAGTGTACACAAAATGACCGTAGACCAAACCAATCACCATCCAAATACTAGCCGTGATATTTTCAATGAATTAAACCATTCTCAAACAAACTGCTGCATCGACATGCCTTCCCGATTACATTAACTCCAGACTCTCTTCTCGAAGTCTAAAGGCATTCTAAACATCTTTTCGATTTTTTGCTATTCTAAAAATTTTAAGTTGCCCTGTCGGTAAAAGCTAATTTAACAGAATCATACAAAATTTAAAATTGAATTATTCAAGCACCAGAATCATACAATGATTAACCGTGCTTTCTTTTACCAACTGGCAAGAGCGTCCCCTGTGGCGTTCAGGAGAAATAATAGTCAGTAGGTCTCGAAATTCTCATCCGAGAGGAAGTACAGCGCAATCATGAGCTTCTGTTAATAAATGTTTAGTTCACAGTTTCTCATCCCAAAGAAATGTTTTTAACGCAATCCTGCGTATTAGTTTGCCTAAAGACTCTCATCCGAAAAAGGAAATATATTTTACGCATACTGCGCGTACGATCCCAATTTTGTATACAATTCTTCATTTGCTTTTCATCGCTCAAAGCTTCAACCATTGACTCAAATATATTACATTTCCTGTTTATTTGCAATATCAAATAATTATTTTATTATAGCAGTTCTTTGTATAAAAAATTGATTTTGGAAAATACCTAGTTATTATTATTTTTTTTTTTTTTTTTGTTTACAAAAAGAATTTCATATTGCCTTTCGACTATTGTATCCTTATATTTTTTTGATAATATCAAAATATTATACATAATATTTTGAATGTATATTAGAATTTATAAATTTTAATTCTTATGATTATATATATGCATAATATATTTAATTATAAGGCCTTATAATTTCAAAAAAAATTTAATTTCATAAATTCATTAATGTTTCATAATATTAATAATCTTTGCACTCTTTACATTTCTACTATATTTTTCATATATTTTTTCACCAAATATTAAATAATTTATTATAAAATTAATTTCAAATTGGCGAAACATTTTTTGGATTTGAGATGATATTTCTTACGAGTTATTTCATTTTAAATAAAAAAAAAAATTAACAAAAATATTGTACGCTCAGAATCTCATTAGAATTTCTTAATGTCCGAATTGAATATGAATTTCGTTTCAATATTATGCATAAAAGTAATTTTAAGAAAATATTTGGAATTTATTTTTAAAAAACAGATGAGCATAATTTACGTGAAAACTTAACTCAATTGCTTTATAGTTAAACACAGAAATATTCGGAAATAAATGTGAACCATTCATTTATCTCGGCAGAATTTTTGAAAATGCAAAATGATAAATATTAATCTCCTATAGTTGATATATTTTTTATGGTACAAAATCAATAAACAACTTATGGTATATACATAAAAGCATAAATCTATTTCAGTTAAATTTCTAAAACGCACAAAGGAGTATTATCTTAAAAACCTATTACTACTAATTATTACATTTTAAAATTAATAATATGTTTTATTTTATTATTAACCAACATTTCACTTCAGAGCCACAGCTCTCGCCATTAAACTTACATTGTTAACATTGCTTTCTCTATTCTGTTGTTTCCCGCAGCATATATACAGTTATTCATTCTGTCTGTTGAATCATCTTTTAACGTCAGCGATGGCTGAGCCATCTATCGTTAATGAAAGCATTTATAAAAAATAATCAACAGTAAGATCATAAAAATAGTGATTATTTATCATCCAGCTTTTCCTGTTCTAAATTCATTTTTCATGCAGTTTAAAACAAATATTTAAATTTATTATAAAAATTTTACAATATTTGTAAAAATTGAAATTAAGAATTCACCGAAATTCACCAGAAGTAAATCTTAAATAAAATCATTTCATTGTGATGAATAAAATAAAGCAGTCTTTGTAAAATATATATTTCTTTAATTTAATACCAATTAAAATGAATTTAAGATCTAAAAAAAAAAAGAAGAAATTATCTATAGATTTTTGAATATTTTAAAACCTGTTTCAAGAATCTTTTAAATCTTGATTTATGAGATATAAAAACTCAGCTGTATTTATTGAACTTCAAAAATATTTTAAATATTACTGATAATTAAACACTAATTATCTATCTAAACAGATTATCTATAGATTTTTTTAAATATTTTAAAACCTGTGTCGTAATTTAAATCATGATTTATGAGGTATAAACATTCAGTGTTTTATTATCACTAATATTTAAAATATTTTTCGAAGTTCAACAACTCCAACTAATTATTTAAACAGATTATCTATAGATTTTTTGAATATTTTAAAACTTGCTTTAAGAATTTAAATCAGATTTTTGAGGTACAAACACTCAGTTGAGTTGAATGAAAAAAGAAAAATATTTTAAATAAGGCTGATAATTAAACATTAATCTTAGAAAACTTTAAAAATTCATGTGAAACCTTGAATGTAAAAAAAAAAAAAAAAAAAAAAAAAAAAACCGTCTCAATTGTTAAGTGATTTATAAGACGTAAAAAAAAAATAGATATCGTGTAAGCTGATTTCCGCTGATCAAAATTTGTAAAACAAAATATTGCACGGATTATTTTCTAAAGTTTTTAATTATTTTTATAACGATGCAAAATGTATTATAAAAATAACATTCTTTTCCGTTCTGTAGAACCTTTTGATGCGCACCTTTTTAACAGTAATATGCAGATTACGGATATTATTTTATATTATTTTAAATGTTTAAAGTAAAAAAGGTTAAAAAAATATTTAAAAATATAAAGTTAAAAAAATATTTTGATATTTTTATTTATATTATTTTATTTTATATATATTTATACTTACTTTTAGACAAAAATTTTTAAAAAAATATTTTTTAACTAAATAGTTAATTAAAATATTTAGTTAAAAAAATACTAAAAATTATATATATTATTTTATATCATGTTAAAAAAATGATACACTAATTACATAAGGCACTAATTAGTGAATAATGCATTACATAGAAGATACTTTTAAATCATACAGTTATTAAACAATCTGAATAATATGTGACTTCATTATTTGATGGTTGATTGACTACTTTAGATGAGTTAGTTATCAGGCAACTAATCATGTGTATATGATCATGCGTATTCATGAAATATCGATTAATCGTAATTCTGTTTAGTGATATTTTTTTTTATCGATGAGGTACGTGATTTTTCAAGATAGACAGCAAACGGTTAAGTGATATGACACTATATGATATTTCTATAAATGAACATAGACAGAACTCAAATTGCTATAATTTATTACACTCAAGAGCCAAAACATTATGACCACCTCTACATTTTGTAATGAACTCACCTGGATGACGTGGAAGGCACGTGATCAGGTGGAAGTGGTATTTAACTGCTGCTGGAGAGTCTGAAGAATCATTCTTTCACTTTCTGTGTGTGATGGGAACATACACAGAAGTAAGTGAAAGGTAACAGGTGGTCATAATGTTTGGATCTTGAGTGTATATCCACATATACAAGAAAGAAATGACATTTAATAAGAGGTCGATGAAAGTAAAGATAATAAATAGATTTGCTTTCTTATCCAAGCTTTCAGACCTCGTAAAATCATTCCACTGACCACTAATTGAGAATCACTGTTGTAAATTATATAAATATTTATTGAATTGTATTTTTTTTTATTTAATTAATCAATGCAATATCGAGAATGAGAAATTTGGTATAGTAAGTAAGTGCGTATAATAATTATCATTACAAATTTGAGACTTAGTAATACATGCAAAAATATGATAGCAATGTTGATAATGCAAATGTAACAGCAACACATAACGTTTGATTTCAACACAAAAAAATTTTTTATGCAATTTTAATTATAATTATAATTTAATCAAGCGTCACACAAGATATTTAAAACTTGATTTAATACAAAAAGATGCTAGGGTTTGTTTTTTTCTCTGAGGATATGGGAAAACTAGTTTTTCCTGTGGAAATTGCATAAATATAAAGTGAATAAATATAGAGTGAGTGTTTGGGTAATATTACCCCGTTGTCCACAATTAAGGACACCAAAATATTCCGTTTTTTAAGAAAAAGGAGCAAATTACAGTAAAATTTTTTTTAAAAACGTTAAAAATCAAAACATTCTTCGGTATCACTTAGTAGCGTAGACATGCGCAATACGTTCCACACATTTTTTCCTCGTAATCCTACTTGGTAAATAGCAACATCTAGACCAAGTTCAAGAGCCCGCGTGGTCTAGAAGAAGGAAGGGGGCAGCTTCTGTTGGGATAGAGTACCCATAGGTAGAAGACTGGCTTGGCTCTGAGTCGCTGAAGGAGGGCAGTGCCTTCCGGGAGAACTTTTTGGGAGGACTACCTCGCATTTGCATATCGAACGGGAGAAGAAACCCGGAAAACTACCACCAGGAAGTCCGACTAATGAGACAAGATGCTGAACATCACAAACGTCATCGAGTCTTTCATTTTTTTGAAGAAAGTGTCTACAACAAAGCCGCCAGTGGATTGAAACTTCGCCTTAATGCTCAACAGCGGCGCGCTTTGCCACTGAACCAAGAGTCAGGCACATTTCACACATATGTAAATCAATCAAAAGTCTACAACGGCGTCCATTAAGGATATGTGAAAACTACAACTTCTAAATTCTATAAATTACGAAAAGAATGTTTGGAACAGGAGATTTTATTCTTTGAAGAATTAGAAACATTTGAACGGTCAAATATAACAAACAAATCTACATAGAAAGAAATTCAAAGTGTAATGATTGAAGATGATTGATTATGTATTGATTGAAAATGATTTATAAATTATAATCTAATATTAATAACTTATTTATTAATTAATGAGTACTGTAACCGTGGTTCCTCCTACACACTTGTAAGAGCGCCTCGCTGTGGCGTTCAAGAAAATGACCAATTGGCCTCGAGACTGTGCCGACAGGAAGTAAATGCAATCTGAGCTTTAACTGAGAAACGTTCAGTTTACTGTCTTTCATCCTGAGAGGAAATATATTTAGCGCATCCGGGCGCATCAGTTGGTCTACAGACTCACCCGATGAGGAAGTATAAGTATTTCGCCTATCCAGCGCGTAATCCGAGTTTCGGATTTTCGGCCTAGAAGTAGCGTCCTTCAACGAATCTATAATTATCAGTCCTTAAATCTGTTACAAATTGTATGTCTGTAATTGCATGCGTGTGGTGTTTGTGCGCGTGTTAATAAAGCTCCCAGTTTTCCAACCTGTGCCTCAAGTATCTCAACCTAACCATATCCAGTTACAATCTGGTTGCCCAAAATGTACACTTTCTTGTAAAACTAATAAATACAAAATTCAAGTTCTACAAAACAAAAATTCTTCGTATAATCACTAGGGCTCCCTGGTTTATTAGAAACGACGTTATTCATTACGATCTCGGAATTGCTACAATAGACAACTACATCACTGATATCTCTAGAAACTTCTTCCTTGACTTGAAAATCATAATAATAACTTAATTAAATCACAACTCTTTTTTTGCACACAACGAAGGAAAACATAAATATCCTTTTTTCAACTACAAAATGGTCAGCAGATCTGCAACCACCATAAACAGAACTCATACGTTTCGTAAACATTTTTTTCTTTTTATTCCTATTTGATCTCACGAGAATATATCTGTTCCTTTTCTCATTAACGATGGTAGTTTTATATTACAAGTCGTATTACGGATCCTAGAACATTCCTTTCTCATTCTGAGGATGGAAAGTTCCAAGATCCGTAATGATACGGGGCATATACGTGTAGGAATATATTGGAATACTGGCAATTCTATAGTCTCACCAATTTTCTGGGAATCCTCATTTTGCTTTTCATTCCTACTCTGCGCTTCCACGTTCCCCTTCCTCTCTCATACTATCTATTGGATTTTTACTTCGGTTCTTTATAATTAAGGTCTGCCGCAGAGCAGTGCATAGATTCGCCGTAGACTCGAAAACTCTGAAAATCTCCGTCTTGGAGTGAACTGCACTTGTAAAACAAATTATCTTTAATTTTCTCTTTTTGTATATAGAGCTATCTCTTTCTCTTTCTCTCTCTCTCTCTCTATATATATATATGTATATGTATACATATAGATATATATATACATATATATATATATATATATAAATTATAGTTAAAAAACTAAAAAACACGCTTTTAGAGTTAATCAAACTAAAAAGTAAAAGATAACATAAGAATAAAATGACTGACGAGAAAATGAATATCACTGTTCTAAAAGCGTGGGGTGCTCGATATCAATCGTTATAATTTTTCACTAATTTCACTCCGAAATGCAGAGTTAGTTTAAAAATGTCGTACAAAGCACCCCACGCTTTTAGAACAGTGATATTCATTTTCTCGTCAGCAATTTTATTCTTATGTTAACAATTATCTTTTACTTTTTTAGTTTGATTAAATCTAAAAGCGTGTTTTTTAGTGTTTTTAAACTATAATATTTAAACGAGGTCCCGGTACGGAGGACTGGAACTATAGTTCTTACAATAATTTAATTGTGAGTAAAACAAAAGCTAAATTCGAATATGTCGAGCCAGCCAGGATTCGAACAGGGAATCCCGTTGTGCCACTGTCCTACGTAGGTTTGAATGTCTTAGGTACTTTCATTCTACATGGGTTAAATTGCTCTTCATAAGTTAAAAATAAAATCACTGATCCTGGCTTTCCTAATCATCATTAGATAATAAACTTATCAAAATATTTTGGTGTCGTCGGTCCTTGATAAGTCTACAACGTTTAAATTAAATCGGTTCTCTTAAAGTAGGACAAAATCGAGCCCAAAGAGTCAGTTACAAACAAACATACAGGTAAAAAACTAATAAAAGCGTATTAATATATATAATGCTCTTAAATAAAAATTAAACTGTTCCCATGAATATGGAAATGGCCCACTTTTTGAAGCTGCTATAGGTCTAATATAGGCTCAGACTTTACAATATGTACATATAGTAATATATATATATATAGTAATATATATAAATGTGTGTGTGTGTTTTATTCTTTCCTATTACTTTTTGTTGAAAAGAAATAATATTAAAATTTTATTATTCTGAGTATTGTAAAATAAAATGATTATTTTAGCCATGAGAGAATAAAGAGTTTAAGTTATTGCAAAGGTAATAAAGAGATATATTCATGGATGATTGTCTCCCTCCACATAATAAAATGTAAAAGGTAATATGTTTTTTCAAATGGATCACCATGTACTTTATGTTTAAAGCAAATGCCTTCAATACATAAATTCCATAGCAGTGTACTCACCAGTTAATGGGAAACACGGCATTTTCTTCTTGATCACATACTAGTTTCAAATTCTTATTTGGCTTTAACTGTACTCTCGTTCTCTGTTGCATTTCTTCATCACCTTCTGAAAAAGTAATAGATAAGGAATTATTTTCAAAGTTTAAAAGCAATGAAGGGATTAAATTAGTTTTTCTCTTTACTAAAGATATAAGATTTTTTTACTCTTTATAAATATTTCTTATAAGATATTAGAAATATTTTGGCATAATTGAACTATTTCCTTTTTCTTCAATAGTTAAAAATCCCAAATATTTTTTATGATTGAAATTTTTAATTGGCATCTGTGAAAAATTATCTAATATTCTGCAAAAATCATTACGGGCAAAAAAATAAATCTTCTTTACCATATATATATAAACTCATGTTTGTGAGAAAATTGCAACATCACGAAGGACTTACGCGAGTGAGCTGAAATTTTCAGGAAATGCAAATTAGCGCATGATATGCAAATGATTAGAATTTCAAACCGTCAGCGCATGCGTATGCTGAGCATTGCCCTCTGAACGGCGGATGGATCCGAATAAATAGACGGCTGTAGCGAGGCGTGTATGGTTATCGGTGGTTATCTGCTAGTGGTAAACGTTAGCTCAATCGTTACTTATGCTTCTTCGACGAAAGAGAGCGAGATTTGAACAACTTACAGAGTTTGAACGGGGAGAATCATCGGCCTTCGTGAAGCTGCATTGTCTTATCGTGCAGTAGCCGCTCGTGTACAGCGTAACAGCAGCACAGTGATGCGTCTTTGGAAGCAGTGGACGGACGAGTGTCGGACAACTCGGAAATCCGGGAGTGGACCCCGAAATGTGACGTCAGCTCGCGATGATAGACACCTGGTCCGCATGGCGCTGACGGACCGTACAGCTTCCTCTAGACAATTGGCAGCACAGTGGTCAATAGCTACAGGTGTTTCATTGTGTGCTTCATCAATTCGTAGACGTGTGCTGCAGCGTGGCCTGCGCGCAAGGACTCCTTTATACAGGATCCCTCTCACGCTAAACCATCGCCGCCTGCGGCTACAATGGGGGCCGCTCAGCATAGAGACTGGCGTGCTGATTGGCAGCATGTCGTGTTTTCTGACGAATCCCGCTTTAATTTATGGTACCATGTGGCCTTCATATCGCTAGGACTGTTCAATCCTTCTTTGCAACGCGGCAGGTACAGCTTCTTCCTTGGCCTACGTATTCCCCGGATATGTCGCCGATTGAACATGTGTGGGATTTCGTTGGTCGGCGTCTCGCTTGTGATCCTCGTCCTGTGGCTTCTGCAGACGAACTTTGGTGCGCATACAAACAATATGGAATGCTCTTCCTCAGGCAGACATTCAAAAATTTGTTTGACTCCATGCTACGTCGTGTAGCAGCACTTATTGCGGCGCGTGGTGGCTACACAAAATACTGATTCCGATCTCTTGTTATTGTTTATTTGCTTTGAACATTTAATCATTTATTTGTACCACTACCACTAACTGTGTATTAAATTTCATTCAATTATGACAATTCCTTCATGGTGTTGCAATTTTCACAAACATGAGTTTATATATTCAATTCTTATGGAGAATTTTATATATATACTAACAGAACCCGCCGTACGTTGTCCTGCCAAAAAAAAAAAAAAATGCATTGTAGACTGTTACATATCGCGAATATATTCTCCATGTTCCAATATATGTGAATACTCATTTTCATGGGTATAGTTTGAACGGGATATAAGATGAAATGCTGCAGCACCGTCGGGACAAGTAACAATAAAGTGGATAGCACGAAGTTATTTTCCATTTTCGAATACAAATTATTACCAATTTTGATAGCGATTGGTTGAACGGTATAGAAGTTGATAGACTGCAGCAAAATCTGGTGACGACTTACAACAAAGAGGATAGCATCAAGCGCACACACAAAATTTCATCAAAATCGGTCCATCCGTTTAGGAGAAGTTCAGTAACAGACATACGTACAGAAGAATTATGTCGATTGCAGTGCCACCTACCGGGACCAATTGTAAATCTAAACCATCCAGGGACCCACTCAAACACGTACAAAAAAATTTCCTCAAAATTAGTCATGCCGTTTAGAGGAGTTCAGTGACAAAAACATGTACAGAAGAATTATATATTTATGTATATACACTGAAGTGACAAAAGTCATGGGGATACCTTTAATATCGTGTCGGCCCTCCTTTCGCCCGGCGAAGTGCAGCAACTCGACGTGGCATGGACTCAACAAGTCGTTGGAAGTCTTCTGCAGGAACATTGAGCCATGCTGTCTCGATAGACGTCCATAATTGTGAAAGCGTTGATGGTTCAGGATTTTGGGCACGAACAGACCTCTCGATGATGTCCCATAAATGCTCTATGGGATTCATGTCGGGCGATCTAGGTGGCCAGATCATTCGTTGGAATTGTCCAGAATGTTCTTCAAACCAATCGCGAACAGTTGTGGCTCCGTGACATGGCGCATTGTCATCCATAAAAATCCCATCGTTGTTTGGGTACATGAAGTCCATGAATGGCTGCAAGTGATCTCCAAGTAGCTGAACATAAGAATTTCCAGTCAATGTTCGGTCCAGTCGCACCAGAGGACCAAGTCCATGCCATGAAAAAAACAGCCCACCATTACGGAGCCACCACCAGCTTGAACAGTGCCTTGCTGACAGTTTGGATCCATGGCTTCGTGGGTCTGCGCCACACTCGAACCCTACCTTCAGCTCTTACCAACTGAAATCGTGACTCATCGGACCAGGCCACGGTTTTCCATTCATCTAGGGACCAACCGATATGCTCACGTGCCCACGAGAGTCGCTGCAAGCGATGTCGTTCTGTCAGTAAAGGCACTCGAGTCGTTCTTCTGCTGGAATAGACCAAGAAAGCCAAATTTCTCCGCACTGTTCTAACAGACAAGTCCCCTTGTACGTCCCACATTGATTTCTGCGGTTATTTGACGCAGTGTTGCTTGTCTGTTAGAATTACGACTCTTTGCAGACGTCGCCGGTCTCGGTCGTTAAGTGCAGGCGGTCGACCACTGCGCTGTCCATGGTGGGATGTTATGCCTGAAATTTCATACTCGGCACACTCTTGACACAGTGGATGTGGGAATGTTGAATTCCCTAACGATTTCCGAAATGGCATGACCCATGCGTCTAGCTCCAACTAACATTCCGCGTTCAAAGTCTGTTAATTCCCGTCGTGCGGTCATCATCACGTCAAAAACCTCTTCACATGAATAACTTGAACAGAAATGCTCTGCGAAAGCACTGCGCATTTATACCTGTTCTACGCGATGCTACTGCCATCTGAAATTTGCATATTGCTATCCCATGGCTTTTGCCACTTCAGTGTATATATATATTTTTTGCCCATGTTTATCATCATTGAAGAGAAAATAAAGTATCAAAAATGAGTAAATGAAGAATCAAATATTTTATATTATCAGAAAGAGGATAGTTTTTACACGAAATAAAAGTATTTGACTGTTAATGTTTTAGAACTTGGAGCCATTCAGCCGCTGAGGGCTCCATCTCTGATATAACAGGAAATAAACAGTTGAAAACTGTTGAATTTTGCCCAATATAAATTTACAAATTTGCAAAATCAAAAACAATCTACAGAAACATTCGAAAAGAAAAACTTAAGAGTAAAATTTTACGGGTCGTTTAAGAACATGATTAGAATATATGATTCAGTATCCTGGATTGCCATATTGTTATGGTTATCAAGCGTGTTAAAAGAATTTACTGGAAATATGTTTAAGAAAATCAAATCAAGTAGAATGTTAGCTTTAATAAGATCAGAATTACTCATAAGCCATTTAGCAGATAGTGATGTTTTTGTAATGTTTCAATAGTTTTAAGTTTAGATTTTAGCCGCATTAGACCAAACCGAGCAAGCGTAGGTTAATGTACACGTACGGTTAATATAATATGTAGGACGAAGAATGGCAGCATATAAAAGAAGTTTATTCCTGGTCATAGTTGAATTTATTAATAAGAGGATAGAGTTTGTGGAAAGCAATACAGTTTTATTTAATATGTAATAAATGTTGTTTCCAAGTTAAATGGAGATCCAGAAAAAAGCCTAAATATTTAGTTTGAGTACTCCAAGGAATTACAACATTGCTGATTTTGAACACAGGCTTCATAAGTTTGTTACCAGCAGAAAAAGAATGGCTTCAGTCTTATCTACATTTAAAGAAATTTTCCATTTATTGAACCAGTTATTGAGAATTTACGATGATTAATAAGAGTGATAGCTAAGAATTTAGTGTTTTTATTTTTTGCAAAGGATAGCAGATTTATCAGAGTAAATGGCTATAACTAGAATTAGTAGGAATGTCAGCAATAAAAAATAGAGAAAAGCAGTAGTAAAGTTTACTACCTTGTTAGTGGATATCAAAAATTTTTTTAATAGAAGTGTGATTTTCGTTAACTTTAATAGTGAAAGTTCTACGAGTAAGGTAAAAGCGAGTAGCTTTAATCAAATGTGAAATGAAATTAAGAATAATCGGTTTATAAATTAATCCATCTATCCAAACTCTATCGAAAGTTTTTTTGAAGATCAAGGAAAACCCCACCAGTACAATATTTATTTTGAAATACACTGGTAATAAATTCAACAGTTCGTTTTTTCCTGAAGCTAAATTGAATGATTTTAAAAAATACAAATAGTAACGAAAATATTGACAATTTAGTAAATGATTGCTTCTTCAAGTTTATTCATAGATAGAAATTAAGGAAATGCGTCTATAACAATTTGAGTTAGTGGGATCTTTTCCAGGTTTGAAAAATAGGAATTACAGCAGCAGTTTTTCAAGCAATGGGAAAATAATTAAGTTCAAGAATCTTATTAATTAAGTAGGTGAGATAGATAATGATGACAGAGGAAAGTATTTAGTTAACAAAATTAAGTTTCATTATAATTCTCTTTCATTGTTTTTCATTTCATTAGTAATATTATCTATTCCCACAGCTTTTTTTAATATTAAGTTTATTAATAACAGAAACAGTGTCTGAAAGGTTAATAGTAGTGCAAAAATCATGAACTTGGAAATTAAAGGCAGAAATAATTGCATTAACAATATGATCCATTTCTTCATTATCAGTAGAATTAATCTGGAAGTATTTTTCAAAGATTTTAGCAATAACTAACTGCAGCCGTATCTTTATCCAATAAGGCAGTAGAAACCAACCATTTAAATGTGCAACCTTAGGTCGATTGACCTTGGCATTTTAGCGAAATCCAATAGTGAAATTGTCTTCCAGCTGAGATTACAGTAATTTCTCTTCCCATTTTTTATTCGATAACTTTTGGAAATTTTTTCAATATTTTGGTTAAATTTATTAATAATAGTTTTATCAGCAGGATTAAGGAAACTCGCCATTTCTTTTTGCCTTATTTCTAATTTTAATAAGTTTTTTGTTAAAAAGGATGAACCATTGTTTGTTAGCTTCAGGAAAGATTTTAGTAGCATTCTTGGAAAGCATTAGTAATGTAATTAGTTGTTGTTGTTCTAATGCAGTTGCAATACAGAGACAGTTATTCTTTTTGACATGAGCAAAGGCTCGCACCGCTGTTACTCATTTAGCACTCACCCAGGGGGCACGCGAAGCTTGAAGATATGCTACGAACGTGACTAACACTACCCCGGTAATGTAATTAGTAAAGCAATAAATTTGATTATCTAAATCGTTATTATTAAAAATTTGGGCAAAAGGCAATTTAATAGTATTATCGTGAGAAGTACTTTTATATTTTAAACCAATTAGCATTTTGATAAAGATAGTTTAGAAAAAGTCATTATTAAATTTGAAAGCAATTTTTGAATAGAATTAAGTTCAGGTAGAGAAAAATTTCGAGTGGGTAGAAGAAATTTCTGATGACAGCAAGATCAATAATTAGAAGCAGAGTTTAAGTCCAAAGCGAGTAGGAGTGGGAGAAGCAAATTAATTCGGTAAAGTATTATTACAGAAATTGATAAGATTAATACATCGAGTATTAATATTTTTACAATTCCACAAATAATGTTTCGTATTAAAACCTCGCAAGCAATAACATTTGAACTAAGCTGAATTAAAAATTTCTGAATCAAAGAAATGATAATACTTTTTATTATCAGAAGAGGAAAGGAAGGGATGTAAATTGATTTGGTTTGGTTTAATCTCACTACGCTTTTTTACACTTTGGGCTAATTAAACCGAGACCTACACTTTACCGATTCCGAGCACTCTCACTAACATCCATGCCACTGCCGATTCGAAACCTAAAAGCCTGGTTGAGCTACATTTGTCTGTCTCGCCATCATGCTTCTTTTGCATGTTTCGACTAATTAGACTAGGACCTACAGTTTGCTTCGGAACACTTCACAAACATCTATGCCACCTACCAGCTGCCACTGAACCTGAAGCCCGTGATACCAAAAGTCAGAGCTGCCA